>CAKAIZ010000343.1:0-22754 GCA_916610145.1 Eristalis arbustorum | reverse complement strand
GGGCACCATAGCTCATAGCTCATCTTCCATAGCTCATCTTCCAACCCACACGCGTGGAGATGTTATCGTGCATGTACCTATTGACTCTAAGACTCTCGGATGGAAAAAGTTGGCGTTGAGTAGTAGGGCACCATAGCTCATAGCTCTTCTTCCATAGCTCATCTTCCAACCCACACGCGTGGAGATGTTATCGTGCATGTACCCACTGACTCTAAGACTCTGGGATGGAAAAAGTTGGCGGTGATTAGTAGGGCACCATAGCTCATAGCTCATCTTCCATAGCTCATCTTCCAACCCACACGCGTGGAGATGTTATCGTGCATGTACCCATTGACCCTGAGACTCTGGGATGGAAAAAGTTGGCGGTGATTAGTAGGGCAATTTTGAAGGTTTCCATAGCTCATCTTCCAACCCACACGCGTGGAGATGTTATCGTGCATGTACCCATTGACTCTGAGACTCTGGGATGGAAAAAGTAGGCGTTGAGTAGTAGGGCACCATAGCTCATAGCTCATCTTCCATAGCTCATTTTCCAACCCACACGCGTGGAGATGTTTTCGTGCATGTACCCATTGACTCTGAGACTCTGGGATGGAAAAAGCTGGCGGTGATTAGTAGGGCACCATAGCTCATAGCTCATCTTCCATAGCTCATCTTCCAACCCACACGCGTGGAGATGTTATCGTGCATGTACCTATTGACTCTAAGACTCTCGGATGGAAAAAGTTGGCGTTGAGTAGTAGGGCACCATAGCTCATAGCTCTTCTTCCATAGCTCATCTTCCAACCCACACGCGTGGAGATGTTATCGTGCATGTACCACTGACTCTAAGACTCTGGGATGGAAAAAGTTGGCGGTGATTAGTAGGGCAATTTTGAAGGTTTCCATAGCTCATCTTCCAACCCACACGCGTGGAGATGTTATCGTGCATGTACCCATTGACTCTAAGACTCTGGGATGGAAAAAGTTGGCGGTGATTAGTAGGGCAATTTTGAAGGTTTCCATAGCTCATCTTCCAACCCACACGCGTGGAGATGTTATCGTGCATGTACCCATTGACTCTAAGACTCTGGGATGCAAAAAGTTGGCGGTGATTAGTAGGGCACCATAGCTCATAGCTCATCTTCCATAGCTCATCTTCCATAGCTCATCTTCCAACCCACACGGGTGGTGATGTTATCGTGCATGTAGCCATTGACTCTGAGACTCTGGGATGGCAAAAGTTGGCGGTGATTAGTAGGGCACCATAGCTCATAGCTCATCTTCCATAGCTCATCTTCCATAGCTCATTTTCCAACCCACACGCGTGGAGATGTTTTCGTGCATGTACCCATTGACTCTGAGACTCTGGGATGGAAAAAGCTGGCGGTGATTAGTAGGGCACCATAGCTCATAGCTCATCTTCCATAGCTCATCTTCCAACCCACACGCGTGGAGATGTTATCGTGCATGTACCTATTGACTCTAAGACTCTCGGATGGAAAAAGTTGGCGTTGAGTAGTAGGGCACCATAGCTCATAGCTCTTCTTCCATAGCTCATCTTCCAACCCACACGCGTGGAGATGTTATCGTGCATGTACCCACTGACTCTAAGACTCTGGGATGGAAAAAGTTGGCGGTGATTAGTAGGGCACCATAGCTCATAGCTCATCTTCCATAGCTCATATTCCAACCCACACGCGTGGAGATGTTATCGTGCATGTACCCATTGACCCTGAGACTCTGGGATGGAAAAAGTTGGCGGTGATTAGTAGGGCAATTTTGAAGGTTTCCATAGCTCATCTTCCAACCCACACGCGTGGAGATGTTATCGTGCATGTACCCATTGACTCTGAGACTCTGGGATGGAAAAAGTAGGCGTTGAGTAGTAGGGCACCATAGCTCATAGCTCATCTTCCATAGCTCATTTTCCAACCACACGCGTGGAGATGTTTTCGTGCATGTACCCATTGACTCTGAGACTCTGGGATGGAAAAAGCTGGCGGTGATTAGTAGGGCACCATAGCTCATAGCTCATCTTCCATAGCTCATCTTCCAACCCACACGCGTGGAGATGTTATCGTGCATGTACCTATTGACTCTAAGACTCTCGGATGGAAAAAGTTGGCGTTGAGTAGTAGGGCACCATAGCTCATAGCTCTTCTTCCATAGCTCATCTTCCACCCACACGCGTGGAGATGTTATCGTGCATGTACCCACTGACTCTAAGACTCTGGGATGGAAAAAGTTGGCGGTGATTAGTAGGGCACCATAGCTCATAGCTCATCTTCCATAGCTCATCTTCCAACCCACACGCGTGGAGATGTTATCGTGCATGTACCCATTGACTCTGAGACTCTGGGATGGAAAAAGTTGGCGGTGATTAGTAGGGCAATTTTAAAGGTTTCCATAGCTCATCTTCCTACCCACACGCGTGGAGATGTTATCGTGCATGTACCCATTGACTCTAAGACTCTGGGATGGAAAAAGTTGGCGGTGATTAGTAGGACAATTTTGAGGTTTCCATAGCTCATCTTCCAACCCACACGCGTGGAGATGTTATCGTGCATGTACCCATTGACTCTAAGACTCTGGGATGCAAAAAGTTGGCGGTGATTAGTAGGGCACCATAGCTCATAGCTCATCTTCCATAGCTCATCTTCCAACCCACACGGGTGGTGATGTTATCGTGCATGTAGCCATTGACTCTGAGACTCTGGGATGGCAAAAGTTGGCGGTGATTAGTAGGGCACCATAGCTCAAAGATCATCTTCCATAGCTCATTTTCCAACCCACACGCGTGGAGATGTTATCGTGCATGTACCCATTGACTCTGAGACTCTGGGATGGAAAAAGTTGGCGGTGATTAGTAGGGCACCATAGCTCATAGCTCATCTTCCATAGCTCATTTTCCAACCCACACGCGTGGAGATGTTTTCGTGCATGTACCCATTGACTCTGAGACTCTGGGATGAAAAGCTGGCGGTGATTAGTAGGGCACCATAGCTCATAGCTCATCTTCCATAGCTCATCTTCCAACCCACACGCGTGGAGATGTTATCGTGCATGTACCTATTGACTCTAAGACTCTCGGATGGAAAAAGTTGGCGTTGAGTAGTAGGGCACCATAGCTCATAGCTCTTCTTCCATAGCTCATCTTCCAACCCACACGCGTGGAGATGTTATCGTGCATGTACCCACTGACTCTAAGACTCTGGGATGGAAAAAGTTGGCGGTGATTAGTAGGGCACCATAGCTCATAGCTCATCTTCCATAGCTCATCTTCCAACCCACACGCGTGGAGATGTTATCGTGCATGTACCCATTGACTCTGAGACTCTGGGATGGAAAAAGTTGGCGGTGATTAGTAGGGCAATTTTGAAGGTTTCCATAGCTCATCTTCCAACCCACACGCGTGGAGATGTTATCGTGCATGTACCCATTGACTCTAAGACTCTGGGATGGAAAAAGTTGGCGGTGATTAGTAGGGCAATTTTGAAGGTTTCCATAGCTCATCTTCCAACCCACACGCGTGGAGATGTTATCGTGCATGTACCCATTGACTCTAAGACTCTGGGATGCAAAAAGTTGGCGGTGATTAGTAGGGCACCATAGCTCATAGCTCATCTTCCATAGCTCATCTTCCATAGCTCATCTTCCAACCCACACGGGTGGTGATGTTATCGTGCATGTAGCCATTGACTCTGAGACTCTGGGATGGCAAAAGTTGGCGGTGATTAGTAGGGCACCATAGCTCATAGCTCATCTTCCATAGCTCATCTTCCATAGCTCATTTTCCAACCCACACGCGTGGAGATGTTTTCGTGCATGTACCCATTGACTCTGAGACTCTGGGATGGAAAAAGCTGGCGGTGATTAGTAGGGCACCATAGCTCATAGCTCATCTTCCATAGCTCATCTTCCAACCCACACGCGTGGAGATGTTATCGTGCATGTACCTATTGACTCTAAGACTCTCGGATGGAAAAAGTTGGCGTTGAGTAGTAGGGCACCATAGCTCATAGCTCTTCTTCCATAGCTCATCTTCCAACCCACACGCGTGGAGATGTTATCGTGCATGTACCCACTGACTCTAAGACTCTGGGATGGAAAAAGTTGGCGGTGATTAGTAGGGCACCATAGCTCATAGCTCATCTTCCATAGCTCATATTCCAACCCACACGCGTGGAGATGTTATCGTGCA
The DNA here is from genome assembly GCA_916610145.1 of Eristalis arbustorum. Classification (NCBI taxonomy): domain Eukaryota; kingdom Metazoa; phylum Arthropoda; class Insecta; order Diptera; family Syrphidae; genus Eristalis; species Eristalis arbustorum. The sequence goes on along the minus strand of CAKAIZ010000343.1, from coordinate 18,571 downwards.
TGTACCCATTGACCCTGAGACTCTGGGATGGAAAAAGTTGGCGGTGATTAGTAGGGCAATTTTGAAGGTTTCCATAGCTCATCTTCCAACCCACACGCGTGGAGATGTTATCGTGCATGTACCCATTGACTCTGAGACTCTGGGATGGAAAAAGTAGGCGTTGAGTAGTAGGGCACCATAGCTCATAGCTCATCTTCCATAGCTCATTTTCCAACCCACACGCGTGGAGATGTTTTCGTGCATGTACCCATTGACTCTGAGACTCTGGGATGGAAAAAGCTGGCGGTGATTAGTAGGGCACCATAGCTCATAGCTCATCTTCCATAGCTCATCTTCCAACCCACACGCGTGGAGATGTTATCGTGCATGTACCTATTGACTCTAAGACTCTCGGATGGAAAAAGTTGGCGTTGAGTAGTAGGGCACCATAGCTCATAGCTCTTCTTCCATAGCTCATCTTCCAACCCACACGCGTGGAGATGTTATCGTGCATGTACCCACTGACTCTAAGACTCTGGGATGGAAAAAGTTGGCGGTGATTAGTAGGGCACCATAGCTCATAGCTCATCTTCCATAGCTCATCTTCCAACCCACACGCGTGGAGATGTTATCGTGCATGTACCCATTGACTCTGAGACTCTGGGATGGAAAAAGTTGGCGGTGATTAGTAGGGCAATTTTAAAGGTTTCCATAGCTCATCTTCCTACCCACACGCGTGGAGATGTTATCGTGCATGTACCCATTGACTCTAAGACTCTGGGATGGAAAAAGTTGGCGGTGATTAGTAGGACAATTTTGAAGGTTTCCATAGCTCATCTTCCAACCCACACGCGTGGAGATGTTATCGTGCATGTACCCATTGACTCTAAGACTCTGGGATGCAAAAAGTTGGCGGTGATTAGTAGGGCACCATAGCTCATAGCTCATCTTCCATAGCTCATCTTCCAACCCACACGGGTGGTGATGTTATCGTGCATGTAGCCATTGACTCTGAGACTCTGGGATGGCAAAAGTTGGCGGTGATTAGTAGGGCACCATAGCTCAAAGATCATCTTCCATAGCTCATTTTCCAACCCACACGCGTGGAGATGTTATCGTGCATGTACCCATTGACTCTGAGACTCTGGGATGGAAAAAGTTGGCGGTGATTAGTAGGGCACCATAGCTCATAGCTCATCTTCCATAGCTCATTTTCCAACCCACACGCGTGGAGATGTTTTCGTGCATGTACCCATTGACTCTGAGACTCTGGGATGGAAAAAGCTGGCGGTGATTAGTAGGGCACCATAGCTCATAGCTCATCTTCCATAGCTCATCTTCCAACCCACACGCGTGGAGATGTTATCGTGCATGTACCTATTGACTCTAAGACTCTCGGATGGAAAAAGTTGGCGTTGAGTAGTAGGGCACCATAGCTCATAGCTCTTCTTCCATAGCTCATCTTCCAACCCACACGCGTGGAGATGTTATCGTGCATGTACCCACTGACTCTAAGACTCTGGGATGGAAAAAGTTGGCGGTGATTAGTAGGGCACCATAGCTCATAGCTCATCTTCCATAGCTCATCTTCCAACCCACACGCGTGGAGATGTTATCGTGCATGTACCCATTGACTCTGAGACTCTGGGATGGAAAAAGTTGGCGGTGATTAGTAGGGCAATTTTGAAGGTTTCCATAGCTCATCTTCCAACCCACACGCGTGGAGATGTTATCGTGCATGTACCCATTGACTCTGAGACTCTGGGATGGAAAAAGTAGGCGTTGAGTAGTAGGGCACCATAGCTCATAGCTCATCTTCCATAGCTCATTTTCCAACCCACACGCGTGGAGATGTTTTCGTGCATGTACCCATTGACTCTGAGACTCTGGGATGGAAAAAGCTGGCGGTGATTAGTAGGGCACCATAGCTCATAGCTCATCTTCCATAGCTCATCTTCCAACCCACACGCGTGGAGATGTTATCGTGCATGTACCTATTGACTCTAAGACTCTCGGATGGAAAAAGTTGGCGTTGAGTAGTAGGGCACCATAGCTCATAGCTCTTCTTCCATAGCTCATCTTCCAACCCACACGCGTGGAGATGTTATCGTGCATGTACCCACTGACTCTAAGACTCTGGGATGGAAAAAGTTGGCGGTGATTAGTAGGGCACCATAGCTCATAGCTCATCTTCCATAGCTCATCTTCCAACCCACACGCGTGGAGATGTTATCGTGCATGTACCCATTGACTCTGAGACTCTGGGATGGAAAAAGTTGGCGGTGATTAGTAGGGCAATTTTGAAGGTTTCCATAGCTCATCTTCCAACCCACACGCGTGGAGATGTTATCGTGCATGTACCCATTGACTCTAAGACTCTGGGATGGAAAATGTTGGCGGTGATTAGTAGGGCACCATAGCTCATAGCTCATCTTCCATAGCTCATCTTCCATAGCTCATCTTCCAACCCACACGCGTGGAGATGTTATCGTGCATGTACCCACTGACTCTAAGACTCTGGGATGGAAAAAGTTGGCGGTGATTAGTAGGGCACCATAGCTCATAGCTCATCTTCCATAGCTCATTTTCCAACCCACACGCGTGGAGATGTTTTCGTGCATGTACCCATTGACTCTGAGACTCTGGGATGGAAAAAGCTGGCGGTGATTAGTAGGGCACCATAGCTCATAGCTCATCTTCCATAGCTCATCTTCCAACCCACACGCGTGGAGATGTTATCGTGCATGTACCTATTGACTCTAAGACTCTCGGATGGAAAAAGTTGGCGTTGAGTAGTAGGGCACCATAGCTCATAGCTCTTCTTCCATAGCTCATCTTCCAACCCACACGCGTGGAGATGTTATCGTGCATGTACCCACTGACTCTAAGACTCTGGGATGGAAAAAGTTGGCGGTGATTAGTAGGGCACCATAGCTCATAGCTCATCTTCCATAGCTCATCTTCCAACCCACACGCGTGGAGATGTTATCGTGCATGTACCCATTGACTCTGAGACTCTGGGATGGAAAAAGTTGGCGGTGATTAGTAGGGCAATTTTGAAGGTTTCCATAGCTCATCTTCCAACCCACACGCGTGGAGATGTTATCGTGCATGTACCCATTGACTCTGAGACTCTGGGATGGAAAAAGTAGGCGTTGAGTAGTAGGGCACCATAGCTCATAGCTCATCTTCCATAGCTCATTTTCCAACCCACACGCGTGGAGATGTTTTCGTGCATGTACCCATTGACTCTGAGACTGGGATGGAAAAAGCTGGCGGTGATTAGTAGGGCACCATAGCTCATAGCTCATCTTCCATAGCTCATCTTCCAACCCACACGCGTGGAGATGTTATCGTGCATGTACCTATTGACTCTAAGACTCTCGGATGGAAAAAGTTGGCGTTGAGTAGTAGGGCACCATAGCTCATAGCTCTTCTTCCATAGCTCATCTTCCAACCCACACGCGTGGAGATGTTATCGTGCATGTACCCATTGACTCTGAGACTCTGGGATGGAAAAAGTTGGCGGTGATTAGTAGGGCAATTTTGAAGGTTTCCATAGCTCATCTTCCAACCCACACGCGTGGAGATGTTATCGTGCATGTACCCATTGACTCTGAGACTCTGGGATGGAAAAAGTAGGCGTTGAGTAGTAGGGCACCATAGCTCATAGCTCATCTTCCATAGCTCATTTTCCAACCCACACGCGTGGAGATGTTTTCGTGCATGTACCCATTGACTCTGAGACTCTGGGATGGAAAAAGCTGGCGGTGATTAGTAGGGCACCATAGCTCATAGCTCATCTTCCATAGCTCATCTTCCATAGTCATCTTCCAACCCACACGCGTGGAGATGTTATCGTGCATTTACCCACTGACTCTAAGACTCTGGGATGGAAAAAGTTGGCGGTGATTAGTAGGGCACCATAGCTCATAGCTCATCTTCCATAGCTCATCTTCCAACCCACACGCGTGGAGATGTTATCGTGCATGTACCCATTGACTCTGAGACTCTGGGATGGAAAAAGTTGGCGGTGATTAGTAGGGCAATTTTGAAGGTTTCCATAGCTCATCTTCCAACCCACACGCGTGGAGATGTTATCGTGCATGTACCCACTGACTCTAAGACTCTGGGATGGAAAAAGTTGGCGGTGATTAGTAGGGCACCATAGCTCATAGCTCATCTTCCATAGCTCATCTTCCAACCCACACGCGTGGAGATGTTATCGTGCATGTACCCATTGACTCTGAGACTCTGGGATGGAAAAAGTTGGCGGTGATTAGTAGGGCAATTTTGAAGGTTTCCATAGCTCATCTTCCAACCCACACGCGTGGAGATGTTATCGTGCATGTACCCATTGACTCTAAGACTCTGGGATGGAAAAAGTTGGCGGTGATTAGTAGGGCACCATAGCTCATAGCTCATCTTCCATAGCTCATCTTCCAACCCACACGCGTGGAGATGTTATCGTGCATGTACCCACTGACTCTAAGACTCTGGGATGGAAAAAGTTGGCGGTGATTAGTAGGGCACCATAGCTCATAGCTCATCTTCCATAGCTCATTTTCCAACCCACACGCGTGGAGATGTTTTCGTGCATGTACCCATTGACTCTGAGACTCTGGGATGGAAAAAGCTGGCGGTGATTAGTAGGGCACCATAGCTCATAGCTCATCTTCCATAGCTCATCTTCCAACCCACACGCGTGGAGATGTTATCGTGCATGTACCTATTGACTCTAAGACTCTCGGATGGAAAAAGTTGGCGTTGAGTAGTAGGGCACCATAGCTCATAGCTCTTCTTCCATAGCTCATCTTCCAACCCACACGCGTGGAGATGTTATCGTGCATGTACCCACTGACTCTAAGACTCTGGGATGGAAAAAGTTGGCGGTGATTAGTAGGGCACCATAGCTCATAGCTCATCTTCCATAGCTCATCTTCCAACCCACACGCGTGGAGATGTTATCGTGCATGTACCCATTGACTCTGAGACTCTGGGATGGAAAAAGTTGGCGGTGATTAGTAGGGCAATTTTGAAGGTTTCCATAGCTCATCTTCCAACCCACACGCGTGGAGATGTTATCGTGCATGTACCCATTGACTCTGAGACTCTGGGATGGAAAAAGTAGGCGTTGAGTAGTAGGGCACCATAGCTAATAGCTCATCTTCCATAGCTCATTTTCCAACCCACACGCGTGGAGATGTTTTCGTGCATGTACCCATTGACTCTGAGACTCTGGGATGGAAAAAGTTGGCGGTGATTAGTAGGGCAATTTTGAAGGTTTCCATAGCTCATCTTCCAACCCACACGCGTGGAGATGTTATCGTGCATGTACCCATTGACTCTAAGACTCTGGGATGGAAAAAGTTGGCGGTGATTAGTAGGGCACCATAGCTCATAGCTCATCTTCCATAGCTCATCTTCCATAGCTCATCTTCCAACCCACACGCGTGGAGATGTTATCGTGCATGTACCCACTGACTCTAAGACTCTGGGATGGAAAAAGTTGGCGGTGATTAGTAGGGCACCATAGCTCATAGCTCATCTTCCATAGCTCATTTTCCAACCCACACGCGTGGAGATGTTTTCGTGCATGTACCCATTGACTCTGAGACTCTGGGATGGAAAAAGCTGGCGGTGATTAGTAGGGCACCATAGCTCATAGCTCATCGTCCATAGCTCATCTTCCAACCCACACGCGTGGAGATGTTATCGTGCATGTACCTATTGACTCTAAGACTCTCGGATGGAAAAAGTTGGCGTTGAGTAGTAGGGCACCATAGCTCATAGCTCTTCTTCCATAGCTCATCTTCCAACCCACACGCGTGGAGATGTTATCGTGCATGTACCCACTGACTCTAAGACTCTGGGATGGAAAAAGTTGGCGGTGATTAGTAGGGCACCATAGCTCATAGCTCATCTTCCATAGCTCATCTTCCAACCCACACGCGTGGAGATGTTTTCGTGCATGTACCCATTGACTCTGAGACTCTGGGATGGAAAAAGCTGGCGGTGATTAGTAGGGCACCATAGCTCATAGCTCATCTTCCATAGCTCATCTTCCATAGCTCATCTTCCAACCCACACGCGTGGAGATGTTATCGTGCATGTACCTATTGACTCTAAGACTCTCGGATGGAAAAAGTTGGCGTTGAGTAGTAGGGCACCATAGCTCATAGCTCTTCTTCCATAGCTCATCTTCCAACCCACACGCGTGGAGATGTTATCGTGCATGTACCCACTGACTCTAAGACTCTGGGATGGAAAAAGTTGGCGGTGATTAGTAGGGCACCATAGCTCATAGCTCATCTTCCAACCCACACGCGTGGAGATGTTATCGTGCATGTACCCATTGACTCTGAGACTCTGGGATGGAAAAAGTTGGCGGTGATTAGTAGGGCAATTTTGAAGGTTTCCATAGCTCATCTTCCAACCCACACGCGTGGAGATGTTATCGTGCATGTACCCATTGACTCTTAGACTCTGGGATGGAAAAAGTTGGCGGTGATTAGTAGGGCAATTTTGAAGGTTTCCATAGCTCATCTTCCAACCCACACGCGTGGAGATGTTATCGTGCATGTACCCATTGACTCTAAGACTCTGGGATGCAAAAAGTTGGCGGTGATTAGTAGGGCACCATAGCTCATAGCTCATCTTCCATAGCTCATCTTCCAACCCACACGCGTGGAGATGTTATCGTGCATGTACCTATTGACTCTAAGACTCTCGGATGGAAAAAGTTGGCGTTGAGTAGTAGGGCACCATAGCTCATAGCTCTTCTTCCATAGCTCATCTTCCAACCCACACGCGTGGAGATGTTATCGTGCATGTACCCACTGACTCTAAGACTCTGGGATGGAAAAAGTTGGCGGTGATTAGTAGGGCACCATAGCTCATAGCTCATCTTCCATAGCTCATCTTCCAACCCACACGCGTGGAGATGTTATCGTGCATGTACCCATTGACTCTGAGACTCTGGGATGGAAAAAGTTGGCGGTGATTAGTAGGGCAATTTTGAAGGTTTCCATAGCTCATCTTCCAACCCACACGCGTGGAGATGTTATCGTGCATGTACCCATTGACTCTGAGACTCTGGGATGGAAAAAGTTGGCGGTGATTAGTAGGGCAATTTTGAAGGTTTCCATAGCTCATCTTCCAACCCACACGCGTGGAGATGTTATCGTGCATGTACCCATTGACTCTAAGACTCTGGGATGGAAAAAGTTGGCGGTGATTAGTAGGGCAATTTTGAAGGTTTCCATAGCTCATCTTCCAACCCACACGCGTGGAGATGTTATCGTGCATGTACCCATTGACTCTAAGACTCTGGGATGCAAAAAGTTGGCGGTGATTAGTAGGGCACCATAGCTCATAGCTCATCTTCCATAGCTCATCTTCCATAGCTCATCTTCCAACCCACACGCGTGGAGATGTTATCGTGCATGTACCTATTGACTCTAAGACTCTCGGATGGAAAAAGTTGGCGTTGAGTAGTAGGGCACCATAGCTCATAGCTCTTCTTCCATAGCTCATCTTCCAACCCACACGCGTGGAGATGTTATCGCGCATGTACCCACTGACTCTAAGACTCTGGGATGGAAAAAGTTGGCGGTGATTAGTAGGGCACCATAGCTCATAGCTCATCTTCCATAGCTCATCTTCCAACCCACACGCGTGGAGATGTTATCGTGCATGTACCCATTGACTCTGAGACTCTGGGATGGAAAAAGTTGGCGGTGATTAGTAGGGCAATTTTGAAGGTTTCCATAGCTCATCTTCCAACCCACACGCGTGGAGATGTTATCGTGCATGTACCCATTGACTCTGAGACTCTGGGATGGAAAAAGTAGGCGTTGAGTAGTAGGGCACCATAGCTAATAGCTCATCTTCCATAGCTCATTTTCCAACCCACACGCGTGGAGATGTTTTCGTGCATGTACCCATTGACTCTGAGACTCTGGGATGGAAAAAGTTGGCGGTGATTAGTAGGGCAATTTTGAAGGTTTCCATAGCTCATCTTCCAACCCACACGCGTGGAGATGTTATCGTGCATGTACCCATTGACTCTAAGACTCTGGGATGGAAAAAGTTGGCGGTGATTAGTAGGGCACCATAGCTCATAGCTCATCTTCCATAGCTCATCTTCCAACCCACACGCGTGGAGATGTTATCGTGCATGTACCCACTGACTCTAAGACTCTGGGATGGAAAAAGTTGGCGGTGATTAGTAGGGCACCATAGCTCATAGCTCATCTTCCATAGCTCATTTTCCAACCCACACGCGTGGAGATGTTTTCGTGCATGTACCCATTGACTCTGAGACTCTGGGATGGAAAAAGCTGGCGGTGATTAGTAGGGCACCATAGCTCATAGCTCATCGTCCATAGCTCATCTTCCAACCCACACGCGTGGAGATGTTATCGTGCATGTACCTATTGACTCTAAGACTCTCGGATGGAAAAAGTTGGCGTTGAGTAGTAGGGCACCATAGCTCATAGCTCTTCTTCCATAGCTCATCTTCCAACCCACACGCGTGGAGATGTTATCGTGCATGTACCCACTGACTCTAAGACTCTGGGATGGAAAAAGTTGGCGGTGATTAGTAGGGCACCATAGCTCATAGCTCATCTTCCATAGCTCATCTTCCAACCCACACGCGTGGAGATGTTTTCGTGCATGTACCCATTGACTCTGAGACTCTGGGATGGAAAAAGCTGGCGGTGATTAGTAGGGCACCATAGCTCATAGCTCATCTTCCATAGCTCATCTTCCAACCCACACGCGTGGAGATGTTATCGTGCATGTACCTATTGACTCTAAGACTCTCGGATGGAAAAAGTTGGCGTTGAGTAGTAGGGCACCATAGCTCATAGCTCTTCTTCCATAGCTCATCTTCCAACCCACACGCGTGGAGATGTTATCGTGCATGTACCCACTGACTCTAAGACTCTGGGATGGAAAAAGTTGGCGGTGATTAGTAGGGCACCATAGCTCATAGCTCATCTTCCATAGCTCATCTTCCAACCCACACGCGTGGAGATGTTATCGTGCATGTACCCATTGACTCTGAGACTCTGGGATGGAAAAAGTTGGCGGTGATTAGTAGGGCAATTTTGAAGGTTTCCATAGCTCATCTTCCAACCCACACGCGTGGAGATGTTATCGTGCATGTACCCATTGACTCTGAGACTCTGGGATGGAAAAAGTTGGCGGTGATTAGTAGGGCAATTTTGAAGGTTTCCATAGCTCATCTTCCAACCCACACGCGTGGAGATGTTATCGTGCATGTACCCATTGACTCTAAGACTCTGGGATGGAAAAAGTTGGCGGTGATTAGTAGGGCAATTTTGAAGGTTTCCATAGCTCATCTTCCAACCCACACGCGTGGAGATGTTATCGTGCATGTACCCATTGACTCTAAGACTCTGGGATGCAAAAAGTTGGCGGTGATTAGTAGGGCACCATAGCTCATAGCTCATCTTCCATAGCTCATCTTCCAACCCACACGCGTGGAGATGTTATCGTGCATGTACCTATTGACTCTAAGACTCTCGGATGGAAAAAGTTGGCGTTGAGTAGTAGGGCACCATAGCTCATAGCTCTTCTTCCATAGCTCATCTTCCAACCCACACGCGTGGAGATGTTATCGTGCATGTACCCACTGACTCTAAGACTCTGGGATGGAAAAAGTTGGCGGTGATTAGTAGGGCACCATAGCTCATAGCTCATCTTCCATAGCTCATCTTCCAACCCACACGCGTGGAGATGTTATCGTGCATGTACCCATTGACTCTGAGACTCTGGGATGGAAAAAGTTGGCGGTGATTAGTAGGGCAATTTTGAAGGTTTCCATAGCTCATCTTCCAACCCACACGCGTGGAGATGTTATCGTGCATGTACCCATTGACTCTGAGACTCTGGGATGGAAAAAGTTGGCGGTGATTAGTAGGGCAATTTTGAAGGTTTCCATAGCTCATCTTCCAACCCACACGCGTGGAGATGTTATCGTGCATGTACCCATTGACTCTAAGACTCTGGGATGGAAAAAGTTGGCGGTGATTAGTAGGGCAATTTTGAAGGTTTCCATAGCTCATCTTCCAACCCACACGCGTGGAGATGTTATCGTGCATGTACCCATTGACTCTAAGACTCTGGGATGCAAAAAGTTGGCGGTGATTAGTAGGGCACCATAGCTCATAGCTCATCTTCCATAGCTCATCTTCCAACCCACACGCGTGGAGATGTTATCGTGCATGTACCTATTGACTCTAAGACTCTCGGATGGAAAAAGTTGGCGTTGAGTAGTAGGGCACCATAGCTCATAGCTCTTCTTCCATAGCTCATCTTCCAACCCACACGCGTGGAGATGTTATCGTGCATGTACCCACTGACTCTAAGACTCTGGGATGGAAAAAGTTGGCGGTGATTAGTAGGGCACCATAGCTCATAGCTCATCTTCCATAGCTCATCTTCCAACCCACACGCGTGGAGATGTTATCGTGCATGTACCCATTGACTCTGAGACTCTGGGATGGAAAAAGTTGGCGGTGATTAGTAGGGCAATTTTGAAGGTTTCCATAGCTCATCTTCCAACCCACACGCGTGGAGATGTTATCGTGCATGTACCCATTGACTCTGAGACTCTGGGATGGAAAAAGTAGGCGTTGAGTAGTAGGGCACCATAGCTCATAGCTCATCTTCCATAGCTCATTTTCCAACCCACACGCGTGGAGATGTTTTCGTGCATGTACCCATTGACTCTGAGACTCTGGGATGGAAAAAGCTGGCGGTGATTAGTAGGGCACCATAGCTCATAGCTCATCTTCCATAGCTCATCTTCCAACCCACACGCGTGGAGATGTTATCGTGCATGTACCTATTGACTCTAAGACTCTCGGATGGAAAAAGTTGGCGTTGAGTAGTAGGGCACCATAGCTCATAGCTCTTCTTCCATAGCTCATCTTCCAACCCACACGCGTGGAGATGTTATCGTGCATGTACCCACTGACTCTAAGACTCTGGGATGGAAAAAGTTGGCGGTGATTAGTAGGGCACCATAGCTCATAGCTCATCTTCCATAGCTCATCTTCCAACCCACACGCGTGGAGATGTTATCGTGCATGTACCCATTGACCCTGAGACTCTGGGATGGAAAAAGTTGGCGGTGATTAGTAGGGCAATTTTGAAGGTTTCCATAGCTCATCTTCCAACCCACACGCGTGGAGATGTTATCGTGCATGTACCCATTGACTCTGAGACTCTGGGATGGAAAAAGTAGGCGTTGAGTAGTAGGGCACCATAGCTCATAGCTCATCTTCCATAGCTCATTTTCCAACCCACACGCGTGGAGATGTTTTCGTGCATGTACCCATTGACTCTGAGACTCTGGGATGGAAAAAGCTGGCGGTGATTAGTAGGGCACCATAGCTCATCTTCCATAGCTCATCTTCCAACCCACACGCGTGGAGATGTTATCGTGCATGTACCTATTGACTCTAAGACTCTCGGATGGAAAAAGTTGGCGTTGAGTAGTAGGGCACCATAGCTCATAGCTCTTCTTCCATAGCTCATCTTCCAACCCACACGCGTGGAGATGTTATCGTGCATGTACCCACTGACTCTAAGACTCTGGGATGGAAAAAGTTGGCGGTGATTAGTAGGGCACCATAGCTCATAGCTCATCTTCCAACCCACACGCGTGGAGATGTTATCGTGCATGTACCCATTGACTCTGAGACTCTGGGATGGAAAAAGTTGGCGGTGATTAGTAGGGCAATTTTGAAGGTTTCCATAGCTCATCTTCCAACCCACACGCGTGGAGATGTTATCGTGCATGTACCCATTGACTCTAAGACTCTGGGATGGAAAAAGTTGGCGGTGATTAGTAGGGCAATTTTGAAGGTTTCCATAGCTCATCTTCCAACCCACACGCGTGGAGATGTTATCGTGCATGTACCCATTGACTCTAAGACTCTGGGATGCAAAAAAATGGCGGTGATTAGTAGGGCACCATAGCTCATAGCTCATCTTCCATAGCTTATCTTCCATAGCTCATCTTCCAACCCACAAGGGTGGTGATGTTGTCGTGCATGTAGCCATTGACTCTGAGACTCTGGGATGGCAAAAGTTGGCGGTGATTAGTAGGGCACCATAGCTCATAGCTCATCTTCCATAGCTCATCTTCCATAGTTCATTTTCCAACCCACACGCGTGGAGATGTTTTCGTGCATGTACCCATTGACTCTGAGACTCTGGGATGGAAAAAGCTGGCGGTGATTAGTAGGGCACCATAGCTCATAGCTCATCTTCCATAGCTCATCTTCCAACCCACACGCGTGGAGATGTTATCGTGCATGTACCTATTGACTCTAAGACTCTCGGATGGAAAAAGTTGGCGTTGAGTAGTAGGGCACCATAGCTCATAGCTCTTCTTCCATAGCTCATCTTCCAACCCACACGCGTGGAGATGTTATCGTGCATGTACCCACTGACTCTAAGACTCTGGGATGGAAAAAGTTGGCGGTGATTAGTAGGGCACCATAGCTCATAGCTCATCTTCCATAGCTCATCTTCCAACCCACACGCGTGGAGATGTTATCGTGCATGTACCCATTGACCCTGAGACTCTGGGATGGAAAAAGTTGGCGGTGATTAGTAGGGCAATTTTGAAGGTTTCCATAGCTCATCTTCCAACCCACACGCGTGGAGATGTTATCGTGCATGTACCCATTGACTCTGAGACTCTGGGATGGAAAAAGTAGGCGTTGAGTAGTAGGGCACCATAGCTCATAGCTCATCTTCCATAGCTCATTTTCCAACCCACACGCGTGGAGATGTTTTCGTGCATGTACCCATTGACTCTGAGACTCTGGGATGGAAAAAGCTGGCGGTGATTAGTAGGGCACCATAGCTCATAGCTCATCTTCCATAGCTCATCTTCCAACCCACACGCGTGGAGATGTTATCGTGCATGTACCTATTGACTCTAAGACTCTCGGATGGAAAAAGTTGGCGTTGAGTAGTAGGGCACCATAGCTCATAGTTCTTCTTCCATAGCTCATCTTCCAACCCACACGCGTGGAGATGTTATCGTGCATGTACCCACTGACTCTAAGACTCTGGGATGGAAAAAGTTGGCGGTGATTAGTAGGGCACCATAGCTCATAGCTCATCTTCCATAGCTCATCTTCCAACCCACACGCGTGGAGATGTTATCGTGCATGTACCCATTGACTCTGAGACTCTGGGATGGAAAAAGTTGGCGGTGATTAGTAGGGCAATTTTGAAGGTTTCCATAGCTCATCTTCCAACCCACACGCGTGGAGATGTTATCGTGCATGTACCCATTGACTCTAAGACTCTGGGATGGAAAAAGTTGGCGGTGATTAGTAGGGCAATTTTGAAGGTTTCCATAGCTCATCTTCCAACCCACACGCGTGGAGATGTTATCGTGCATGTACCCATTGACTCTAAGACTCTGGGATGCAAAAAGTTGGCGGTGATTAGTAGGGCACCATAGCTCATAGCTCATCTTCCATAGCTCATCTTCCATAGCTCATCTTCCAACCCACACGGGTGGTGATGTTATCGTGCATGTAGCCATTGACTCTGAGACTCTGGGATGGCAAAAGTTGGCGGTGATTAGTAGGGCACCATCATCTTCCATAGCTCATTTTCCAACCCACACGCGTGGAGATGTTATCGTGCATGTACCCATTGACTCTGAGACTCTGGGATGGAAAAAGTTGGCGGTGATTAGTAGGGCACCATAGCTCATAGCTCATCTTCCATAGCTCATTTTCCAACCCACACGCGTGGAGATGTTTTCGTGCATGTACCCATTGACTCTGAGACTCTGGGATGGAAAAAGCTGGCGGTGATTAGTAGGGCACCATAGCTCATAGCTCATCTTCCATAGCTCATCTTCCAACCCACACGCGTGGAGATGTTATCGTGCATGTACCTATTGACTCTAAGACTCTCGGATGGAAAAAGTTGGCGTTGAGTAGTAGGGCACCATAGCTCATAGCTCTTCTTCCATAGCTCATCTTCCAACCCACACGCGTGGAGATGTTATCGTGCATGTACCCACTGACTCTAAGACTCTGGGATGGAAAAAGTTGGCGGTGATTAGTAGGGCACCATAGCTCATAGCTCATCTTCCATAGCTCATCTTCCAACCTACACGCGTGGAGATGTTATCGTGCATGTACCCATTGACTCTGAGACTCTGGGATGGAAAAAGTTGGCGGTGATTAGTAGGGCAATTTTGAAGGTTTCCATAGCTCATCTTCCAACCCACACGCGTGGAGATGTTATCGTGCATGTACCCATTGACTCTGAGACTCTGGGATGGAAAAAGTAGGCGTTGAGTAGTAGGGCACCATAGCTCATAGCTCATCTTCCATAGCTCATTTTCCAACCCACACGCGTGGAGATGTTTTCGTGCATGTACCCATTGACTCTGAGACTCTGGGATGGAAAAAGCTGGCGGTGATTAGTAGGGCACCATAGCTCATAGCTCATCTTCCATAGCTCATCTTCCAACCCACACGCGTGGAGATGTTATCGTGCATGTACCTATTGACTCTAAGACTCTCGGATGGAAAAAGTTGGCGTTGAGTAGTAGGGCACCATAGCTCATAGCTCTTCTTCCATAGCTCATCTTCCAACCCACACGCGTGGAGATGTTATCGTGCATGTACCCACTGACTCTAAGACTCTGGGATGGAAAAAGTTGGCGGTGATTAGTAGGGCACCATAGCTCATAGCTCATCTTCCATAGCTCATCTTCCAACCCACACGCGTGGAGATGTTATCGTGCATGTACCCATTGACTCTGAGACTCTGGGATGGAAAAAGTTGGCGGTGATTAGTAGGGCAATTTTGAAGGTTTCCATAGCTCATCTTCCAACCCACACGCGTGGAGATGTTATCGTGCATGTACCCATTGACTCTAAGACTCTGGGATGGAAAAAGTTGGCGGTGATTAGTAGGGCACCATAGCTCATAGCTCATCTTCCATAGCTCATCTTCCATAGCTCATCTTCCATAGCTCATCTTCCAACCCACACGCGTGGAGATGTTATCGTGCATGTACCCACTGACTCTAAGACTCTGGGATGGAAAAAGTTGGCGGTGATTAGTAGGGCACCATAGCTCATAGCTCATCTTCCATAGCTCATTTTCCAACCCACACGCGTGGAGATGTTTTCGTGCATGTACCCATTGACTCTGAGACTCTGGGATGGAAAAAGCTGGCGGTGATTAGTAGGGCACCATAGCTCATAGCTCATCTTCCATAGCTCATCTTCCAACCCACACGCGTGGAGATGTTATCGTGCATGTACCTATTGACTCTAAGACTCTCGGATGGAAAAAGTTGGCGGTGATTAGTAGGGCACCATAGCTCATAGCTCATCTTCCATAGCTCATTTTCCAACCCACACGCGTGGAGATGTTATCGTGCATGTACCCATTGACTCTAAGACTCTGGGATGGAAAAAGTTGGCGGTGATTAGTAGGGCAATTTTGAAGGTTTCCATAGCTCATCTTCCAACCCACACGCGTGGAGATATTATCGTGCATGTAGCCACTGACTCTGAGACTCTGGGATGGAAAAAGTTGGCGGTGATTAGTAGGGCAATTTTGAAGGTTTCCATAGCTCATCTTCCAACCCACACGCGTGGAGATGTTATCGTGCATGTACCCATTGACTCTAAGACTCTGGGATGGAAAAAGTTGGCGGTGATTAGTAGGGCACCATAGCTCATAGCTCATCTTCCATAGCTCATCTTCCATAGCTCATGTTCCAACCCACACGCGTGGTGATGTTATCCTGCATGTACCCACTGACTCTAAGACTCTGGGATGGAAAAAGTTGGCGGTGATTAGTAGGGCACCATAGCTCATAGCTCATCTTCCATAGCTCATCTTCCAACCCACACGCGTGGAGATGTTATCGTGCATGTACCCATTGACTCTAAGACTCTGGGATGGAAAAAGTTGGCGGTGATTAGTAGGGCACCATAGCTCATAGCTCATCTTCCATAGCTCATCTTCCAACCCACACGGGTGGTGATGTTATCGTGCATGTACCCATTGACTCTGAGACTCTGGGATGGCAAAAGTTGGCGGTGATTAGTAGGGCACCATAGCTCAAAGCTCATCTTCCATAGCTCATTTTCCAACCCACACGCGTGGAGATGTTATCGTGCATGTACCCATTGACTCTGAGACTCTGGGATGGAAAAAGTTGGCGGTGATTAGTAGGGCACCATAGCTCATAGCTCATCTTCCATAGCTCATTTTCCAACCCACACGCGTGGAGATGTTATCGTGCATGTACCCATTGACTCTAAGACTCTGGGATGGAAAAAGTTGGCGGTGATTAGTAGGGCAATTTTGAAGGTTTCCATAGCTCATCTTCCAACCCACACGCGTGGAGATGTTATCGTGCATGTACCCATTGACTGTAAGACTCTGGGATGGAAAAAGTTGGCGGTGATTAGTAGGGCACCATAGCTCATAGCTCATCTTCCATAGCTCATCTTCCAACCCACACGGGTGGTGATGTTATCGTGCATGTACCCATTGACTCTGAGACTCTGGGATGGCAAAAGTTGGCGGTGATTAGTAGGGCACCATAGCTCAAAGCTCATCTTCCAAAGCTCATTTTCCAACCCACACGCGTGGAGATGTTATCGTGCATGTACCCATTGACTCTGAGACTCTGGGATGGAAAAAGTTGGCGGTGATTAGTAGGGCACCATAGCTCATAGCTCATCTTCCATAGCTCATTTTCCAACCCACACGCGTGGAGATGTTATCGTGCATGTACCCATTGACTCTAAGACTCTGGGATGGAAAAAGTTGGCGGTGATTAGTAGGGCAATTTTGAAGGTTTCCATAGCTCATCTTCCAACCCACACGCGTGGAGATATTATCGTGCATGTAGCCACTGACTCTGAGACTCTGGGATGGAAAAAGTTGGCGGTGATTAGTAGGGCAATTTTGAAGGTTTCCATAGCTCATCTTCCAACCCACACGCGTGGAGATGTTATCGTGCATGTACCCATTGACTCTAAGACTCTGGGATGGAAAAAGTTGGCGGTGATTAGTAGGGCACCATAGCTCATAGCTCATCTTCCATAGCTCATCTTCCATAGCTCATCTTCCAACCCACACGGGTGGTGATGTTATCGTGCATGTACCCATTGAATCTGAGACTCTGGGATGGCAAAAGTTGGCGGTGATTAGTAGGGCACCATAGCTCAAAGCTCATCTTCCATAGCTCATTTTCCAACCCACACGCGTGGAGATGTTATCGTGCATGTACCCATTGACTCTGAGACTCTGGGATGGAAAAAGTTGGCGGTGATTAGTAGGGCACCATAGCTCATAGCTCATCTTCCATAGCTCATTTTCCAACCCACACGCGTGGAGATGTTATCGTGCATGTACCCATTGACTCTAAGACTCTGGGATGGAAAAAGTTGGCGGTGATTAGTAGGGCAATTTTGAAGGTTTCCATAGCTCATCTTCCAACCCACACGCGTGGAGATATTATCGTGCATGTACCCATTGACTCTAAGACTCTGGGATGGAAAAAGTTGGCGGTGATTAGTAGGGCACCATAGCTCATAGCTCATCTTCCATAGCTCATCTTCCAACCCACACGCGTGGAGATGTTATCGTGCATGTAGCCACTGACTCTGAGACTCTGGGATGGAAAAAGTTGGCGGTGATTAGTAGGGCAATTTTGAAGGTTTCCATAGCTCATCTTCCAACCCACACGCGTGGAGATGTTATCGTGCATGTACCCATTGACTCTAAGACTCTGGGATGGAAAAAGTTGGCGGTGATTAGTAGGGCACCATAGCTCATAGCTCATCTTCCATAGCTCATCTTCCATAGCTCATCTTCCAACCCACACGCGTGGAGATGTTATCGTGCATGTACCCACTGACTCTAAGACTCTGGGATGGAAAAAGTTGGCGGTGATTAGTAGGGCACCATAGCTCATAGCTCATCTTCCATAGCTCATCTTCCAACCCACACGCGTGGAGATGTTATCGTGCATGTAGCCACTGACTCTGAGACTCTGGGATGGAAAAAGTTGGCGGTGATTAGTAGGGCAATTTTGAAGGTTTCCATAGCTCATCTTCCAACCCACACGCGTGGAGATGTTATCGTGCATGTACCCATTGACTCTAAGACTCTGGGATGGAAAAAGTTGGCGGTGATTAGTAGGGCACCATAGCTCATAGCTCATCTTCCAACCCACACGCGTGGAGATGTTATCGTGCATGTACCTATTGACTCTAAGACTCTGGGATGGAAAAAGTTGGCGGTGATTAGTAGGGTACCATAGCTCATAGCTCATCTTCCATAGCTCATCTTCCAATCCACACGCGTGGAGAAGTTATCGTGCATGTACCTATTGACTCTAAGACTCTGGGATGGAAAAAGTTGGCGTTGATTAGTAGGGCAACCATAGCTCATAGCTCATCTTCCATAGCTCATCTTCCAACCCACACGCGTGGAGATGTTATCGTGCATGTACCTATTGACTCTAAGACTCTGGGAT
>CAKAIZ010000342.1:0-20711 GCA_916610145.1 Eristalis arbustorum | reverse complement strand
AAGAAGGGTTAGTGTAAAATTTGATAGATTAGACATCTTGTTTCATTTTTTTCATAATTTTCTTTCATTTTGGATGCATAGGGTTAGGCCCAATGTGATACCACGCGGATTGACTTGTCCTAACACTGGAACCAGTTAGTGCCGCTAATGAAGCGATTTAGTTGGCCAATGCTGGCACTATTTAGCTCGTTACGGCTGCTGAAGTATTGGGCTCCTAGGTGCAGGAACCTACGACTGGCAAGAGCACTGCAGGAGCAGAGAAGGTGATGAGTGTTCCCTTCCTCCTCTTCATCCATGCAGCTTCTGCAAAAATCATTATATGGAGCACCCATTCTGCGAGCATGACTGCCAATTACACAATGCCCGGTTATGTCTCCTATGAGGTCCTTAATGAGGGCATGACGAGTCCAAGTAGACTGAGTGACCGCTTTAGGTTAAGCAATGGCCAGATTTCTTTTGTTTTAAGGCAGGTGGTGCCTTCAAGCCATTTGTGGTGGTTTTGATTGTGGGAATCCTAAGAAGATGGGAGGCTGCAGCGATCGGCATGGAAGGTGGTACCCCTGCTATTGATAGGGATGAGGCTGCACCACACCTGGCGAGTTCATCGGCCTTGCAGTTTCCTGGTATGTCACAATGCCCCGGCACCCACATGAGATGAATGTTAAAATGCTCCGACATCTAATTAAGACAGCCTGCAATTAAGGGATGTTTTTGAGTAAAACATGACATTGTCCAGGGATTTTATGGCGGCGTGACTACCGGAACAGATGGAGATATCCCTTTTTGATATAACCTTGTTTCTGAGCCAAGGCAGCGCCTCTGGTATCGCTATGGTTTCTGCCTGAAAAACGCTACAATGATCAGGGAGCTTCACTGAGACAGCAATGTTGAGGTCTTGAGAATAGGCACCCGCACCCACCCCTTCTTTTGTCTTTGATCCATCTGTGAAAAGGATTTTTCAGCTTATGCCTGTCTGATATCCGAAGGAATGCTAATTGAGAATTTCTTCTCGAAGATGGCCGTCGGTGTCGCTAGGTAGGAAATTGAATTCCTTGAGAATGGTGGCCGATGTTGAGTTCGGACCACAGTCGGAGTGTTTTGAGTCTCAAGGCTGTGCTTGCTGCTGTTTGTTTCACGAATATTTCCAAAGGTGGAAGATGGAGGAGAAATATAGCACAATTTATCTTGCTGTTGAGAGTGAGATCCAGAAATTTCGCACTGGTGGTTAACTGTAATGTGGTGCCGCACAGCAGTGGGGGGTCGAATTGGGGGATTTTGTATCTTTTGGTGAAGAGTACGATATCCGTTTTTTGTGGGTTGACGCCGAGTCCGCATGCTTGTGCCCATGCTTCTAGCTTGTCGAAGGCATTCTGCATTATGTCTCTTAGAGTAGAGACGAATTTACCGGATGCCGCTATGCCAACATCATCCGCATAGGCAATAACTTTGCACCCTACCTCTTCCAGTATTAATAGAAGTTAATTTACCGCCACGAAGGGGTGAGAGAACACCTCCTTGTAGGGTGCCCCTATTAACTCCTCTATGGATCTTAGTGTCTCCCATCTGAGAGTGTATTACTCTGCTGGTGGGATATACTGGGATATATTGGTCTATAAGTTTCTCCAAGGTTTTGAGGAGAAATGAGGGGAGACTTATTGGCCTGAGGTCCTTCGGTCTGGCATGGGAGTATTTACCCAGGAGCTGGGGACATGACTGAGACTTATACAGCCTTTGAATATGCTGAGAATCCAAGGCATGATAAAGTCAGCTGTTCTTTGGAGCTCCGCAGGGATGATGCCGTCAGGTCCCGCTGACTTGAAGGGTTTGAAGCTTGTCAGTGATAGTAGTGTGGCTGACATTTATAAGATCGCATAGAGTTTTTGGAACAGATACGACTTCTTTATTGGCTCTAATCGAGAAATTGCGCGGAAAGTGCGTATCGACAAGGAGACTCAGGGTTTCCTCACTGGATGAGGTCCAGGTCGCGTCAGGTTTTTGTAGAAAGCTAGGTGATTTAGGGGATGATGCTAGAATCTTTCTTAGCCTGGAAGCCTCTTAGACTTCTTCAATCTCACCACAAAAAAGTCTCCAAGAGGTTCGTTGGGCCTTCCTCAATTCAGTTTTAATGGTACTGAGGTGTTCCTTATAGGAGTCCCAGTCCTTAGCATCACGAGATCCCTTCGCCTTGTTAAAGAGCTTCCTGCAACTCTTGCGCAGATGATCTATTTCATGGTTCCACCAAGGAGGTTTAAACTTGCCTATTTGCCTGCTGATTGGATATGCCATTGCCACTGCGTTGTTGAGAGTTCTTGTGAGGTTGTCCAATGAATGGTCGGGATCAATGGGGTTGCTCGGGATGGAGATGTTGGTACTCGACATTGTTGCCGCAACAATATCTTTATATCTGTCCCAGTTGGTTCCTTTAGGATTCCTAAAGACTCTATGGGATTGGGGAGAACTCGTTTTGCTGAACATTATATAGCGGTGATCAGAGAAAGAGTGATCAGATGATACCTTGATACCCATTCAATCTAATGCGGCTTTGCTGGGTATCCCAGCTCAAAGTGCTCTAAATGTGTCTCCAAACAAGTCCCCAAAGAATTGCTTTGTGTCGTATCACATCTAAATTGTATTCAATGTCAGTATGAATATCAATTAAAATTAAATATTAAGATATGTATACGTTTTTAAATTGTCCACTGTCTATAATGCCTTCATATGACTATAATATGGTTATATGGCCTCAATTAAATTGGGCAAGAAAGGATAAATAGAAACGTGGATTTTCTATTCAGTAGATTTATCGGAGACCTTAGGAACCACCCAATAGACACTTTCACTGCCTGATACACTGAAGTCAATATAAAAAAAAGCAATTATACGATGTTACCAGCTTCCAAACAGTGTTGTGTTTAAAGCCACAGTAAAGCTTGTATAAATTTCTAAGAACTTAAAGTCATCAGAGCAACGAAATAATGGAGCAGCAGTAATGAGTGACAACAAATTTAAAAAAAAAATCAATCAATAACTCCCATTCGATTGACAACCCCACACATTCCGAACGAGAGTCTAGTAAGTCTAATGAAAAGGCACAATTCACAACGTCCCCAGCAGCCATCGACAAAGGATTTGTTGTAGATGAATGGCTTTAGGAAAAAAGAAACGAAATACTTAAATCACCTCATTACGTCCCTTCTGAGGAAGTCTCGAAACTTCCGCTAAAAGGCGATTATCACAACGAACGAAAAAATATATAATACAACAATGGAAAGGGAATAGACACATATATCTTCAAAGGTACACGACCGGATGTATTTATCTTTAATTATCCCTACAGACACACATCGGATACCGTTTCGGTCTCCAGCTCATTCCGAGCCCTTGCTTCCGTTCGATTGTACCCGGAGTGATGTGCTGGAATTGGGGTGACTGGGGGTGCGGTAGGGAATTGAGGAAAAGAAAGGAAAAACTAATTAAATCCTCTTTGGATCCCAATTCCGATTCCGAATCCGACAGTCGTTTTAAATTTTAATCAAACTGAATGAAGTTCCTTTGCTTGATGCTCCATTGCTTTGTTGCTCCACTCAGTTCCGACAGTTCTTCTTCGGTCTTTGTCTCCAGCTTTTTTCCACCCCCTCGCCCTTAATTTTTTCCCTCCTAAGCGGAAACTGTCAAAAGTGATTCATGTGAGATACTTGTTTGCACACGAGGTATACGATGTTTCCTTGCCTGCTTCTCTTTTCATCTTGTGGCGAAAGTTCCACCCACAAAATTTATTAAACCATTTTTTTTTGGAAAATTAATGTAGGAACAGCTCACACTCGTCGTCTGGAACTAAATAGAAATTACCCGCGTCATGGGGCACCCCACAAGTCTTCGGTTCTTAAAAGAGAAACTTAAAACCGCCCTCGGTCATGTGGGAGGTGAAAGAATCATGAGCAGAAAAAAAAGAGGAGCACTTGAAATACGCACGCCTTCAAATGATTTAAGCTAATTATCCACGCTTTGATTGGCATGCAGTGCCTCATTTAACTTGCCGTCGACGAGCCGGTTAGGAAGCAGCGTGCTCTCAACCTAACCACCTACCGCCAACAACAAGCAACTCCGGCAACCGACGACGGTCTTGACTTTGATGAGACTTCAATCTCAAGCAATTACTTTTCGTCTTAATTTGCCAGGCGTCGTGTAAGTGTATAATTAACGCAAATAGACCCAAGGATTCGACGAGTATCCTTGCGTCAGTCTTGTCTTGAATCATTTTTCTTTTGCTGCTGCTTCATTTTATTTTTTGTTTCTGTTTTCTTATATTTTGCACCGTTTTCCTTATGGGCTCAACGGAGGATGATTGGTGATGGGGGATGTGACGCCGAGAAGGATAACAGCGGAAAAGTTCTCGTTTATGGATTTGTTAGACATGGGATACAGCCTCGGGCTGCCGCTACTGCTGCTGTACAATAACAAGCCTAACGGATTAGAAGTCAAGAAGCATGAATGACAAATTCATGCGATTAAAGCCGGAGAGCTGAGGGTGAAAGTGGTAATAAGGAGTGTTCGCGCAGAGTCATCATTTAGTCGAGTGATTAATTGATGGCAATTGTGGAATAATTTTGAAAAAGATTATTCATGGCGTGCCGCTACGTTGTGGCTTTGGGCTGAGACCTCAACTGCTTTTGGGTAAAATTTGATTTCAGACTTTGTGATTAGTCTTGTTGAAGGGATCTTGGTATATAGCAAGAGTCTGAAACAAATTGGATGACATCGATGAGTCTCGGGGATATTTTGATGAAGGTTCTGCATTTGGATTGAAAATTGACGGTCTTTCCGTTTGGAACTTCAGAGCTGTACATTTTATCAATAACAAGCATGGTCCTCTGGGCGATATCTCAAAGCTCACTGAGTTCTACTGGTTTGGACAGAAAATTGAAGCCGTTACTACTTTTTGATTTCACTCTTCATCATAAAATTTTCAGAGGACACATAGACGTCTTGCGGAATTCAACTTCCAACCCAAAATCATCGACCGACAGAGACCTTGTTACTGGCGTAGAGACTGTTCTTGGATACCAACTGCAGCCCATGAACCTTCTCCTTCATTCTTTGCGTGGCGCTACAGACCGGTGTGGATCTGGGCCTCAGTCAGTATTCCTCTCCAACACTAAGCTAAGCACATCCAGTTTCGTACACCCAGCTTATTAAGATCTCTTTTCAGCTGGTTACGCCATCGGTGGCGAGGTCTTCCTTACCGCGTTGTCCCTCTGGGTGGGCCTCGAAGACTTTCCGAGCCAGAACGCTGGTGTCCATTCTCTCTAAATGACCAAGCCATCTGAGTCGAGACAAGCGAATTCGTTTGGCAAGGCCAATGTCGTTGCACAGCTCGTAGAATTCGAAGTCCTAACACCTTCGCAAACAGGAACGAGTATGATTCGCAGAATTTTCTTCTCAGGCAACCAAGCATCTCTTCGTCCTTATTTGACATTGTCCATGCTTTTGCACCATTCAGCAGGACAAGGTCTGATATAGAGACAGATTGATTTTCCGAGCCAGGGCTTTGTTTTCCAATTGCCGGCTATGTCCAAGGACACAGCGATTGGCCAGGCTTATCATTATCTCGGTAGTGATGTCATTTCCGGAGCTGGTCGACATAGACAAAGTCCGTAACTACACCCACATGTCCACGTGATCATAATGACTCATTTATTGATAATCGAGCACTCAATAGGTGATAAGATAAGAGGAGATGAGGAGTTATGTGTTTTTTTCAAAAAAATTTCCAAATATTATAAATTACTAAGCCTTATGGGGTAAGTAGTGAGGACAGAAATCGTAAAAGACATCATCCAGGCGACATTGTACTCGACATACTCTACAGCACACCCGACGAATCATATATAGACCAAGTGAACAAGATTAGGGGGTATTGTCAATAAATCTGGAAAAAAAAATCAACTCCATAAAGATAGTATTGACCAGTGTTACCACAGGTTAAATTAATTATGAGTTCCAGCAGCTTAAAAACGAGTAATTTTGAAAACACCTAACCTACTACCTAGAATTCCTTCTGAAGAGCAACGGGCGCCTTCGTGATAAAGAGCCTACAGAATCAGCTCTCACAACAACAGCCCCGACCTGCCACCTGATCGAAACAAATGCGGAACAGTGACAGAGGAAGTGCTCTGCCGTGTTACCAAGCTTAAACCAAGCATATTTCTGTCAAGCGACAAGAAAAGTTCGACGGATTTCTTACAGACATTTGAAAACGCTTGGTGTGTCTAATATACACATTGGAGATTTACGATTGTGTTGTCGGGAGGTCCAACCATCAATGGAAGCCCTACCTACAGACGCTGGTAGTCCGAGCGCATGTTCAGGTCCTGAGAAAGCTTCCTCTGATCCTTGTCTGGCAATCATCGGCGATCTCATTTCCAGCGATTCCTTGGTGTCCTGGGACTCAGATGAGTTTCAGTGAATTTTGATTGCCAATCAAATTCAGAGAGGATGTGGTTAAAGGATTGCGTAAACCCTAAAGCACAACCTGACTGTCACTGCAGAGAGTCTACCAGTTGCCGATTAAAAATGTACAGTCTTCTACAAAAACACCAGCGCCGGACCCATCAATGGTTTTGTAGCCACCCATGAAGGTACGACGACATTCCTCTCCTGACTCGAAGTCTGGCTAGAGCCATTTCGAGGTGCAGTACCTGTATGTGCCCAGGCATTTTAAATGAAAGCGTTCAGGAAATACTAAAGAAAATGGGAATATGAAATAAAATTACGTTAGGTGTTTATGTAAAATGACTCAAATCTAAAAATTGTAAGTCCCCGAGTCAGGATAAAGAAAGAGTCCCTGTGATGACACTAGTCTTGACATTTCATTTTGCCAGGTTGTTCGTATATGATAATGCTGCGACTCTGGCGGCCTTTCATGGAGGAAAGCTCTGTTTAAGTCATGTGAAAATCATTCTTCAAAGCTTTGTATAGTTCACACTTCTAGCAATCCCGGTCCTCAGCTTTTCATATTGGTTCCAAAATTCACGACCCTGCCCTTCGGACGTAGTATTGGAACGGGAGCGTATGTCGAGCACATTGAATTCTGATCTGGACAGCATAATTAACTGGGGTAAGAACAACAGAGTGGAATTCAATGCTTCCAAAACTCAACGCTGTCTGCTGTCTCCAAAACGAACCCCTGTTAATCAGCCATTATCCATGAATGGCGCTTGTATCAACGAAACTGGAAAACTTTCCATCCTTGGTGTGCATTTACACAAACTTAGTTGGAACGATCATATATTCGAGGTCGCCAAAAATGCTGCGAAATGTTTAGGTTTCCTTAACCGATGCAAGAAATACTTCACCCTCTCTGATTTGGCTTTAATCTATAAGGCGTATGTTCGCCCTAAGCTTGAGTACAACGCTCATGTCTGCTCTGGTGCCCCCAAGACCACCCTGCACCTACTAGATAGAATCCAAAAGCGAGCGATAAAACTTATAGGAGACAACGATATCGCGGGTTCATTAGACTCGCTTGAGCATCGACGTACCGTGTCTTCTTTGTCCGTGTTTGTGAGCTAGCCAATTGCATTCCTCCTCTCCTAGAATTCACCCGCATTACACGTCTCGCCAGGAATGCTCATCAGTCTACCCTTAAGCCTGCTTTCGGACGCACAGTGAAATTTAGAGACTCGTTTTTTAGCCGCACTACACGAAAATGGAATGCTCTTCCCAGCTCAATATTTCCCATAGATTACAATCCGCAATCCGCAGATGTTTAAGACCAACGTGCATAGGTACCTCCTCTCTCTCTCCCTCTATACCTTCGGCCCGTGCTGTGTCTTGACCCCCGGACAATTAAGGGTATTGATAACCCCTTGAGCACGCCTAAATTATAAAAAAAAATCACTCTCTCAAGTACAACGTTGGCCTTGACCCGATAATTAATTTCGTTCCGCACATTCCAGATTCGATTTAGTTAATAGTCCAAAATGCTTTGATCATCTCGTGTTATGATCACAAATTGACATTCAGCACATTGCTGTGCGGATTTGTTAAAACTAAGCAAGGTTTTCACGGCAATTGAGGAACATCCGAAACGAGCTGGTCTAAAGGTCAACGAGGACAAAACCAAATATATGCTGTCGAGCAAAAAACGATCCGCCGCACACCACCAGGCCAAAACGTTACAATCGACAGCTACAATTTCGAGGTAGTAAAGGAGTTTCTCTACCTCGGAGCAAACGTAAACTCCACGAATGACATCGTAGTGGAGATCCGTCGTAGAATCGCCCTTTGCAACCGATGCCACTTCGCTTTGTCAAAACAACTGGGTTCGAAACTCCTGACTCGAAGGACCAAAGTCATGCTGTACAAAACCCTTATTCCGGTCCTACTTTATGGAGCCGAAAGCTGGAAATTAAGTAAGACTGCAGAGCTGATTGTTGGTGCCTTCGAAGGAAAAATTCTGCGTCGGATATATGGTCTCGTCTGCGAGGAAGAGGAATGGAGGAGAAGACACAACCGCGAACTCTACGAGCTGTACCAGGATGTGGATGTAGTGCGGCAGCCAATCCGTCGACGTCGACTACACTGCCTCGGCCACATCGAGCGCATGGACAATAACGCTCCAGCTAAGAGTGTCTTCGCATCTGAACCTTCTGGTTCGAGAAGGAGAGGCAGACTGAACCTGTGGTATAGAAAAGAAGAAGTCACCGCGCATGTGGGTCAGCCTGGTCTTGATGACTAGAAGCGGTGTCCCCAGGACCATAAGGCAGCAATTGCTCAGGCACGCACCCTTCGTGGGTCGCTGGACTCATAAGTAAGTAACTAATTAAGTGACGATAAAGGTTGGGTATATTTGTCGGCAGCACAACACTCTTGTCCCTTTGTTAGTCTTCTATTCGGACTGACTTCAGGGCTAGCCCAACTCTAAGTAAAAGTCCAAATACCGATGAAAAATCTGTACGTTTCATACTTATGGAAAAGCTTCTTCATCATACCAAAGTTTTACCAGTCGATGGGTGTTGATTAGGATAGCTTACCTGTCGCTTTTTGCATGTGACCTATGCTTCTGTTAGCAAGCATCTTAAGCTGGTTACACACATTCCAGAAAGCAAAATACCTTTAATATTCATGCTCATCTCTTCTGTGCTGACCTCTTGAACAGCCTATAGAAAAGCAGGCTAACGTCAGTCAGCTCTGACTATTTACAAAAAACTTTACAAACGGTGTTGGCCTAGTTTTTGCAACCACCACTTGCGTGCAAATGTTATCTTACGAGTGGAGGAGCCCTATAGTTGTGTTCCTTCTCTGAATGTCAAAGATTGAAGAACTTTTCGGGAGTCCACGCATGCACCATATAAGTCGACGCGTATCCCATTACCCCACAGTGGCTTGAACTGCACCCCTTAAAAATGCGCCACACTTGACATATGTGCCCAACGTTAAAAATCAGTAAACACACAGATTTCCCCTGCACAAATTGAATGCCATACCACGTTTCTAGTGACCGCAGGTGCCTGCACTAATGTTTATTGGTGCCTACGAGCGTCAAGTGTCTGCGCGCATACCTGCCCCAGTGAATGTTCATGCACCATTCGTGTGTCGGTTAGGTGAGCAGCAAGCACGCATATGAAAGCCTTTAGGGTTGAGTCCAAATACTTTCAGGCGATGCCGATGAATAAACTGCAAGAGGGCTCTATTAAATATAACACGCTGCGTGTCATGCGAAAATGTCGCAAATTTATAGCACTTTAAGTTATAAGTTTGTTTTTATTAATTACACCTCATTTTACACGTACGTAGTTGCAAAGGGGTGCATCTTTGTGCAATTTACTTGAACTCGACGTAAAAAGACTTTGGGCATCGAAAAAATCAAGAAGACCCCTCTCTATTGATCCAGTCACTCATTAGTGAGCGCTTCACAACTTTTACCCCTTCAAACAATACTTACAGTTCCGGCAACAGACTGGCGTTCCCTTAACCCCATCTCGGGCTGGAAACGCTTTACGAATAACAAAACTTCAATTGTGCTGACTATCCACCCAGGGAATCATGCAAAAAGAAAGAATCGACCCTCAGTCACTGATCAGATGCCTTAATGCTAATTAACTGCGATAACTTTAGCCAGGCCCCGAGGTACAATTCACCTTTTCAAACTTACGTTCCCAGGCAAACGGCCACATACACAGCCACACTCACTGTTTAGTGATAAGCAAAAGCACAGCATCCAGTGTCAGGAAAAAAGGCGAAAGAAACAACGATGGAGTCACCCTTACAAAAGGGTAGGCTAGAGCGCTGCTTGGACGGTTGAAATGTTCCCTCAAAACTACCGAGCTATTAGCATAAACGCGCCCTCAAGAAACTTATGCTTAAGTTAATTATCTCTAAGGTAATTAACTTTTGAATAAGAAGTAGACCGCGAAAACCGGATAAAGCCGGACCGCAGCCGAATGAAGAGAATAATTTCCTACTAATAAAATTCTACGGCAGAAACGGATTTCGGTTTTTTTTTTCTCTCGTGAAAATCTCCTCGTTTTCATTTCATCCGCAGTTGCAAAGGCTGGCGGGGGTGTGAGCTGGGAACAAAAATGGGATAGCACACCCAACATAATAAGCGATCCACAAGTTTACCGCATCCCGAGCGAGTTTGAAGTCCCCTCCGCAAGTTGATTTACGGTGCACCGCAGCCCTATTTCTTGGAAGAGTTGAAAACATTTTGGCGCTGGAAACTGTATCGAAGAGGCTCTTCAGGCTGCTACTGCTGGCCAATGAAGTTATCACGGAACTCGGATTCATATTTAGCGGTGGAAAAGTTGTACAAATTGGGCGGGGACGGTACTTAATTACGTTTTCAAGGATTTTTTGTTCGCTCCTTGCGAAGGGATAACATTCTTTTTAATTTTGTGTTTTTTTTTTCGCGGGTGGTGTTTTCTTTGCGAAGCAGAAGAGAAAACCAATTACGGACTCCTTTGGATTGATGTCCTCTGCATCGGTGTTCGTTGAGGCTCAGAGAGAGGGAGAGTTCTTCACGCAAGTTAATGGGGGCTGGAAACTGACGTTTTGCGGAGTCTGTAAGACAAAATTTCGTTTTTGGCTTTCGAGTTTGCAGGAAGCCCACGTTTGTCGGTCCTTGAAGGAAGTGTGTTCTGTTCGATCTTTCATATTCAGGTGCGTGACTGAAATGTATGTATGGCAATTCATTTCAACTAGCCGATGGTAACAACAACGAGCAACAAAACCTGCGAGTGCAAATTTTCATTTCGGTGAAGTCGTCAAACTGTTAGGTTGAGGTTCCACTTTTCATTTGTATACGTCATCGGTTTCCTGGAGGGTCTGTATGCGTGCGTTTTGTCCATGCGGCTAACCATTGTAGGCGTTGATTCGTAGCTTTGTCCTATGAAAAATTGATCTACTCTTCAATTGCATCCAGTGCAAGCAAAATTAATGCATAAACAGCGTTTAGAAAGTATTATTCTCATTAACCATTTCGATACTCTTCTTCTTCTATGATTGGCGCTACAGTCTGGGGTGAACCTGGGCCTTAACCAACATACCTCTCCAGCCAGCCCGATCTTTCGCCAGCTGCCTCCAGCTGCGCACACAAAATTGGTTGAAGTCCTTTTCCACTTGTGTGCGCCTCTGTTGCACTGTCCCAATTGCTCGATATCGAAGACTCTTCGGGCCGGAGCTGTGGCGTCCATCCGCCCTACATGACATAGCCATCTTAAGCGTTGGATCCGAAGACGCTTAACTAGGTGCATGCCGCTGTACAGCCCGTACATTTCGTGGCAGAACCTTCTCCTCCAAACGGCATCAACGCAAACAGGACCAAAGATCGTGCGCAGAACTTTTCTCTCAAAACAACCAAGAGCTTTCGCTTTCAAAAGCGTCCATGTCTCTGCGCCTTGAGCAGGACTGGGATGGTCAGGATTTTATACAAGGTCAGTTTGGTGTTTCGAGAAATGGCTCTGTTACTCAATTGCCTCTTGAGCCCAAAGAAGCGGCGATTGGCAAGAGTAACTCTGCGCTTGATCTCGGTACTGGTGTTGTTGTCCCAATTTACTCCAGAGCCTAGGAGACGAAGTCCTTGACTACCTCAAAGTGTCTGCTGCCTAATATGACGCTCTGTCTGAGACGTCGATGTTGTGCGGCCTTCCGTGATGACAGCATGTACTCTGTTTTTCCTTGATTTATCACTAGACCCATTTTAGCCGCTTTCGCTTCAATGCCAGCAAACGCCTCATTGACGGCTCGCTGTGTTCGTCCAATCACGTCAATGTCGTCCGCGTAAGCAAGCAGTTGAACGGACTTTTGGAAGATCGTGCCTCGTTTGACGATCTTCTCAAGTATGATGTTGAAGAAGTCACATGACAGCGTGTCGCCTTGCCTAAAACCTTTTTTGACATTAAAGGTCTCCGTGAGTTCGCTACCGAGTTAGTGGATGTCGCAGTTATTCATCCTCTTCTTGCCCGGCCCTTCCTATCGCTCCTCCTGGATGGCGGTAATATCTGCTTTGTTGCAGTCCAGGGCCTCCACGTGTTCATCGGCTGCACGTGGTCAGAGTGGGATCGCTGTACACAACGGTTGTTGTGATGTCTATCCAAGTTCGCCACTGAGAGGCTGTAAGTCAACTTGACTTTTCACCGGCTTTCATCGGCTGCACGTGGTCAGAGTGGGATCGCTGTACACAACGGTTGTTGTGATGTCTATCCAAGTTCGCCACTGAGAGGCTGTAAATCAACTTGACTTATGCTGAAGCAGGGAACGTGCTGGCATCCTACCAGTTTGGGTGCAGTCAGCCAATTTGCCCATGCCCCCATTTCGATACTGCGGGGACATATATTTAAGTCCAAATCAATGTTTGAGGCTTTCAAAACTCTTAACTATACTCAGTAAAGCTTCTAAGAACGTTCCATATATAGGCCAGAAAAATCCACCAACGAGGAGAAAACCCGTTAGCAACAAATCCATACCCAACACCTGTTCATCGATTTTAAGGCCGCGTATGAAAGCATTTATGGAGACGAGCTACACAGAGCAATGTCTACTTTAGGCATCCCTACCAATCTCTTCCGTAGGATGACGATGGAGAATGCACGCTGCTCCATCAAGGTCGGTAAGGACCTAACCGTGACCTTTGATGTCAAAAAAGGATTCAGAGAAGGCGACGCGCTGTCATGCGACTTTTTTAACTTCGTCCTTGAAAGAATTGTTCAAAAATCTCAAACGCCAAAACCAGAGGAACAATCTTTCACAAGTCCGTCCAACTACTCGCATATGCCGACGATATTGACACCATCGGAAGAACGCAGCGTGGTGTCAATCGCGCTTTTATGGGTATTGCAACGGAGGCCGCGAAGATGGGTAAGACCAAGTATATCCTGTCAACGAGAAAGGACACCCAACACCGACGTCTCGGTCAGAACGTCACAGCAGACAAATATAACCTTGAGGTAGTCAAAACTTTGTCTACCGTGAACCGCTATCAATTCGGACAATGACACACGCAAGCGCTGAAATGAAACGAAGAATAACTCTTGCTAATCGCTGCTTCTTTGGGCTAAGAAAGCAATTGGTAAACAAAGCCCTCTCTCGAACCGCCAAGGTAACGCTTTACATGACCTTAATCGTCCCAGTGCTGCTGTATGGCGCGGAGGCATGGACTTTGTCAAAAGCGAATGAAGCTGCTCTTGGTTGGTGTGATTTTCAGTCCCGTCTGCATAGATGGTGAGTGGAGGAGGAGACACAACGACGAACTATACGGGCGGTTCAGCGACAACGACTTAGCCAGAAGAGTGAATTTCCAACGCCATCTCAATGGCTAGGTCATGAAGACCGGATGGAAACCAATGCTCCGGCCCGAAAAGTCTTCGAATCCACCCCCGAGGGACGGCGCAGTAGAGGAAGATCGCGACTCAGGTGGCGCAAGTGGAAAGGGACCTCAACCAACTATGCGTGCGAAACTGGAGACAGCTGGCTGGAGACGCTTGTTGGTTGAGGCCCAGGTCCACCCGAGCTGTAGCGCCACCTTAAGTTATACAGATATGATGATTTTAAAGATTAAATAAAATTATAGTTTAAGTCGAAAGACGTTGTTTTAAGTATAGCTTAGACTGCCCGCCGAGGGATATAAGCGATTTTTCATAATATGTCATTTAAGGTCACTTTCTTCGACACTTTTGCCCATCTGGCAGTGGTTGTAGCAACATAGTTCATAGCTCAGAAGAAGCATCCTTTCATTATTTATATATGTGAGAAAATTGTTAGTCAACATCTAGGTAGACTAAAAGGCACCCTATACCAGATACATGCGATTTTTCGCAATTAGTCGTTTTAGGCTCTCCGACACTCGAATCTGAGACTCTTTTTTTCATTAGCTAGTTTTAAGCATTTCGGTCTAGTAAATAAGCATATCATGAATTACGTATTCAAAATGAATTCAAATTAAAATGAAAAATGGGGTAGCGATATGCAGAAGGGGATGGTTTTTATTCCTCCTACAATATCGAGCAACACTCACAGTGAACCGGTTAATCTCGGTATTTACGTCGATATTCACGAAGTCATTAATCACATCGACCACCCAGCTGCCCATTGT
This sequence comes from Eristalis arbustorum, assembly GCA_916610145.1. Taxonomy (NCBI): domain Eukaryota; kingdom Metazoa; phylum Arthropoda; class Insecta; order Diptera; family Syrphidae; genus Eristalis; species Eristalis arbustorum. The sequence goes on along the minus strand of CAKAIZ010000342.1, from coordinate 6,118 downwards.
GATGTTTTGGATAAGCCGTCTTTATCTTGTCTCGTTCGGCTCATGCATTTGCCAAAATTCATCCTATCCTTTGGACCGAGTCCAGTCCCGCATATTTGACTTCTTATATATTAAGCGAAACAAAATATTACATTTTGCCGGCATTTCCAAATCTGAAAGTACACGCTCATGCGTTCAAAAAAAAATTAACAACAACGTTGCCAACATTTCTGGTGACAGCTATAACCTCCCAACTCATCAGCTTTCACCAGCCGTCAAAATTAAAATTCCGACGTCTCCAGAGCGCTCGCCGGCATGTTGAAAGAACACACACTGCCGGGATAAAGTAATTAAAGTGCTTTCAATAACAAGGGAATCATCCTCCTTCACGGCGTCAACGTCAGGACTAACAATACTCGCTCGTACGTGATCGGCGTAGCGATGCCATTCGAAGGAGATTTGGCAAGTTTTTCAATTGCGCGTAGCGCGTGTTGATGAACATTAATTAACAGTTTCTTTGCTTTCATAACTTAATCAAATGATTAACAGACCAACTTGAGTCCACCGACCACCCCCACGCACCCTGAGCCAGCATCAAAGGGGATTTGCGGACGCTGCCGATAGGCAATCTCTGGAAATTTGTTTTCAATTCAACACCAATACCTAAACCACCTGGGGTGAAACTCTTTTTATCTCCTCCTGGGACTGAATCGAGCGACTGGTGACTTTGTGATTTGGCCTCCGTCACACAACAGCGGGACAGTAAATCTCTGCTATGTGCTGGCGAGGTCCTTGACTAAAGGAGAACTGATTGTTTTTTTTCCTCATCGAATTGTTTGCAGTTCGCAAGTTTTGTCGGAGATTTCTCGTGTGAACACAGCGGGGGTGGGCTTACCACGTGTGTGGGACTGTGGGTAACCCTTTGTTGGAAAGTGACACGAATTGAGGGGAGGACGTCTTAAAAAGTTCAACGGTGAACAAATCCCCTGTCAGGAGTCGTTGGAAGTTCCTCCTTCACTTTGCTCGTAGTTTCATCGTTTTTGATTTGGATTTGGTTTTTCTCTCCTTGGTTCGTGGATTTTTGCTGATTTCCTTCGGTCTTTATGCAGACAGGAGAGAGTCGCGAGCTTTATGGTACGCGTTCTGCTGCACTTGTGTAACTTAGATGGCACAATAATGGTTTAAGCAAGTTAAAGTGTTCCCAGCAATAAACGAACTTTTATCCCCAATTGTGTTATGTGACATGTGGCGGGCGAGCGTGCTGTCTTTTCACAGATTCACGAGTGAGAATTATCTTGAAGCAGTTGCATTTACTTAAACTGGAAGGAACTCCACAGTAGTTGAGGAATTATTTCCCGAAAGCCATCAAGCTTCCTTGACACGAATACGGCTTGCTCGCATTAATTCCGTGATTTTGAGATAATTCTTCGGGTCCTTGCACATACACTTCACAATCCATCTGGTTCATCTACTGTCGTCTGGGCCCAACATTCGAGCATAATTTCCTCCTTCATGCAGCACAGCATTCGTCATGGCAAGGCGTTCTCTAAACATTCATCATCCGATTCCAAAGGCCCGGCAATAACCATTGAACAACAATCTCTTTCATAATTTAAACATTAAAGCAAATGGTTGGATCACCAACCAGCCTGAAACCACACACACGTCGCTTCTGGCAGGATGCCCACTTCTGCACACACGCACATATCCAATGCCGCGAGTCGCTAATCGAATTGGCTATTACGTCAATATAGCCGATCCACCACCAAATATTAGCATTCGGAATGAAGTACGCTTAATTAGGCATTATTTGCGCTACTAATTGGTCCATTCGATTGGAAGGCTGAAATCCTGAACCTAGGCTGCTGAACCGAGTGGCACGCAGTAGCGGGAGTTCATCAATGCCACTGCATGGTCAATAGACCCATCGCCTAGTTTCACTGTTCATCCGATACCCGCAACAGCAGTTACACTCAAATCCGACCACTTTTCAGCCCAGCAGATTCGCATTCTACATCCACACACACACACACGAATCGAATCATGCTGATTCTGAATGTTTAATTTTCATTTTTGGACATCTGTTTAATGTGCCATCCATCACGGTGTATCGCACAGTGGACGTGAATAGAACTGCAAATACGAGCGCACTTCTGTTATCGATACTTTCATTAAATCAGCAATGCCAATCGCTGTGACGTAATCGGATCCAGATGGACTCCGTGCGGAATTTAATGGAAATTATGTTAAAACTGAAACATTTGATTGAAACTCAATTTCTGTGAAAATGCATACAAACCGAGAACACCCTGATTGATTGGTTGGGAGATTTTTGAATTTTAGTGATTCCTGTTCCTGGAAATGATTCTATTATTGAATCAGAGTCCGTGTGGAATTTTTGAAATCAAACACGAATGCGTGGCGTTAGTTTTGGCAGCAAACAGATGGTAGCATTAATTTATTATTTTGATGCCACAACAAGTGCCCCTAGAGCCTTGCCTGCAGTTATCCGTAACAAATATAGCTTGAAGATACTTAATATGGTACAGAGAATGAGAGGCATAGCCACAAGTAGCACTGCCGCTGTGATGGTTGTGCTACAGCTTTAAAACCGTGAATATTCACAGACTCAATACCTTAGTCGCAACGAACACTAAGAGTGAAAGTAGACCACATGGCCATAGTAGTGTGATGCAAAGTCTATCTTGGTGGGTGCGATGGTAATTGGCCCTTTTTGCATTTGTATTTGTATTTATTCATGTAACTCTGCACAATTAAGCGTAAACTTATAAGTTTGTACAGGAATGATTTTTTTCTTAAAATAACAAATTTTTATTTTCTTTACCTAACTTAATTCTAAGGAATGATAAGGAAAGGAAATGAAGAGGAGGAAAGGAGAAAAATTAAGAAGAAGAGAAAGATGAGGATAGAGAAAGCAAGAAAATAAAGAAAGCAAATACTACAATCATTGTGATTTACTGGTGGTTAATTCGTTTTATAAAATTCAAAAAGTTTTTTTCCAAAATAGTTCCCTGTACCTACCCTTTTAATTTCCGGAGGGAGTGCATTCCATAAATGAATTGCGCTTAAAAAAAATTGCCTTTCGGTGTTCAAAAACTTATGTTTAGGTGGTATTAAATTCAATGTTCTTTGAGAACGCACAAATTGTAATTTTGTGTATAAATATTCTGGTGCCTGACGGGTTACAATTTTATGTAAAGCAACAACTGTACGTTATTTAAGAAATACATTAAGTGAGCAGCCAATAATTCTTTTAGCGAAATCTGAAACGTGGGCGTACCGATCTAGATTGAAAATATATCGTGCACAATTGTTGAAAGCCACGTTTAACTTGTGAGCACATTCAAGGTCCATGTTTGAGAAAATTTCACAGCCGTATAATATGAGAGGAACTACGAATGACTTTATAAGCTTTAGTTTGGCTTCAACGGATAAAAAAAGGTTTGGTTGGACTGAGACCTCGTAACACACAATAGATTTTGCGAACGATACCATTTATATGGTCTTTCCAGCTAAGATGTTCGTTAAAGATGATTCCAAGATTTTTTTTATTTTAGAGACATATTCAATAGTGCTGTTGTTAATACAAACTGGGTCAACGGCATTGCACAGATTTCCTCTGCTTATTTGGAGAGCTTTAGTTTTGGAAGAATTCAGGGATAAATGATTCATTTGTGACCAAATAAATAAGGAGTTTAGATCTGTATTGAGATCACGAAGTGCGCTTGCCTGAGTGGAGAGTTTGAAAACTTTATAAAGCTGGACATCATCAGCGTATATATGATGCTCGCAGTGATTTATGCTTTGAGAGATATCGTTTATGAATAAAACAAACAGGAGTGGGCCTAAAACAGATCTTTGGGGTACGCCTGTGAGCACGGGTAAGCTTTTTGAATACTTATTACCATTAACTACCATCTGAACTCTTCCATCAAGATATGACGCCACGAGTCTACAAATGGATTCCTCAAAGAAAAATTGTGACTTCAACTTGTGTAATAAAATAGAATGATCAACAGAGTCAAAAGCTTTTGAAACGTTTTTACCGGCAGAGCCTAGAATATGACACATTATGTTAAATCCACCCAACCACCATCCCTCACCAAGATAGACTTCGCATTGCTTACACTACAGAGCAGTGTTACCACAGGCTAAATTATGTATGAGTCACAAAAGCAAAAAAACGAGCCATTTTGAAAATAAATGAGTCCCAACAATGGTTTTTGATGACACAACGCTAGTACGTGCTCAAGCGTTCTCAATGACGAAAATAAAAATGTGAAATCCAATAGGGACTTGACAGCTTTGAATTTAATTTGTAAACGCTCTCTTTCATCACTAACCATCGAAATGTCACTGTAAATTTGTTCAGTAATCTGAACATTTTCATCATGATTTCAGTACGCCCGTGGCGTTGTGGGTATGTGCGTCGACCCCAACCTCGACGTCGTAGGTTCGATTCCAGCTCTGAGCGACAAAAATAATTTTCACGACCCCACCTCTTTCGAGTCACTGACAATGCTCAAAGAGTATTTCCTGTCTAGAAAAGACTTTGCAAACAAAGCCGTTCCGATTCGGCATAAAACTGTAGGTCTCTTCCACTCGTGAGAGAACAATAGCACGTACAACACGAGTGGTTGCTGAGAAGCTACGCCCTCTCCCCCTACGGGCTGTAGCGCCACCCATATTATTAAAGTACATGGACAAGCAATGTCTGCAAATCGTAAAAATTGTCTACCGAAATTCGGAGTCGGTGATCGCAACTTGGACGAAGTGTCGAAAATGTCGCAGCCGTTCTGAACTCACTGCGTCTGTCAATTCCACGGCGTTCTCAAGAATTGGGTATCGTTCAGACCATATTATGGATCTTGGCAAAATCGTCTTCAGTGACTAAGCTCATTTTTGGCTCAATGGTTTCATCAATAAGCAAAATCCGCGTCATTGGTCGGGTGAAAATTCACGTGTGCTTCATTCACCCAAAATTACTGGTTAGTGCGGTTTGCATCCCGGGAACATATTTTTTCGAACGACGATAACGATCGTCACGCTACTGTGAATGGTCAGCGTTATCGCGCCATATTTCGATTATTTTTGGCCCCAATTGTAAGATATGGACTTGAACGACATGTGGTTTTAACAGGAGGTAACACACAGCACACGGTATAATCGATTTATTGAAGAGTAAATATGGTGAGCGAAACAAGCAGCAGCAAGCACAGCCTTCAGACTCAAAACACTTCGATTGTGGTCTCAACTCAACATCGGCCACTGAACCCTTCTCAAGGAATTCAATTTCCTACCTAACGACACCGGCCATCTACTACCCCAGGCCATCTTCGAAAAGAAATTCTCAAACAGTTTTCCCTTCAGATCGGACTGGATGACTGACATGCAAACACTGAAAGATCCTCTGCGCATTTTCACAGATGGATCAAAGACAAAAGAAGGGGTGGCTGTGGGTGTCTATTCACAAGACCTCAACATTGCTATCCCCGTGAAGCTCCCTGATCATTGTAGCGTTTTTCAGGCAGAAACCATAGCGATTAAAGAGGCGCTGTCTTTGGCTTAAAAACAATGTTATATCAAAAAGGGATATCACTGTGACATACCAGGAAACTGCAAAGCCGACGAACTCGCTAGGTATGGTACAACCTCATCCCTATCGATAGAAGGGGTACCACCTTCCATGCCGATCGCTACAGCCTACCATCTTCTATAGATTCACACAATCAGAATCCACCAATGACAAATGGCTAGAAGGCACCACCTGCCTTAAAACAAAAGAAATCTGGCCATCACTCAACCTAAAACGGTCACTCAGTCTACTTGGACTCAGCAAGCCCTCATTAAGGAATGTCTCATAGGAGACATAACAGGGCACTGTGTAATTGGCACTCAAGCTCGCAGGATGGGTGCTCCATATAATGATTTTTGCAGAAGCTGCATGGATGAAGAGGAGGAAGAGAACACTCATCACCTTCTCTGCTCCTGCAGTGCTCTTGCCAGTCGTAGGTTCCTGCACCTAGGAGCCTACTACTTCATCAGCCGTAACGAACTGCCAGCATTGGCCAACTAAGTCGGTTCATCAGCAGCACCAACTGGTTCCAGCCTTAGGAGA
>CAKAIZ010000341.1:120096-139314 GCA_916610145.1 Eristalis arbustorum | reverse complement strand
GAAAAAGTTATATGAAAAGAAGAAACTAGTAAAAAATCACATGAAAAAGTCGGTAAAAGATCAAAAACTTTCATAGTAGTTCAGAAAATGCGGGTTTCAGCGCAGTATGTATATGTATATATAATATAAAAATATTGAGAAAATAATCAGATTTTCCATGAAAAAAGTAGGTAAAAAAGCAGAAAAAGTTATATGAAAAGAAGAAACTAGTAAAAATCACAGGAAAAAGTCGGTTAAAGATAAAAAACTTTCATAGTAGTTCAGGAAATGCGGGTTTCAGCGCAGTATATATATATATATATTATATAAAAATATTGAGAAAATAATCAGATTTTCCATGAAAAAAGTAGGTAAAAGAGCAGAAAAAGTAATATGAAAAGAAGAAACTAGTAAAAATCACAGGAAAAAGTTGGTTAAAGATCAAAAACTTTCATAGTAGTTCAGGAAATGCGGGTTTCAGCGCAGTATGTATATATATATATATAATATAAAATTATTGAGAAAATAATCAGATTTTCCATGAAAAAGTTATATGAAAAGAAGAAACTAGTAAAAATCACAGGAAAAAGTCGGTTAAAGATCAAAAACTTTCATAGTAGTTCAGGAAATGCGGGTTTCAGCGCAGTATATATATAAAAATAGCAGTATAATATAAAAATATTGAGAAAATAATCAGATTTTCCATGAAAAAAGTAGGTAAAAGAGCAGAAAAAGTTATATGAAAAGAAGAAACTAGTAAAAATCACAGGAAAAAGTCGGTTAAAGATCAAAAACTTTCATAGTATTTGTGGAAATGCGGGTTTCAGCGCAGTATATATATAAAAATAGCAGTATAATATAAAAATATTGAGAAAATAATCAGATTTTCCATGAAAAAAGTAGGTAAAAGAGCAGAAAAAGTTATATGAAAAGAAGAAACTAGTAAAAATCACAGGAAAAAGTCGGTTAAAGATCAAAAACTTTCATAGTAGTTCAGGAAATGCGGGTTTCAGCGCAGTATATATATAAAAATAGCAGTATAATATAAGATATTGAGAAAATAATCAGATTTTCCATGAAAAAAGTAGGTAAAAGAGCAGAAAAAAGTTATATGAAAAGAAGAAACTAATAAAAATCACAGGAAAAAGTCGGTTAAGGATCAAAAACTTTAATAGTAGTTCAGGAAATGCGGGTTCAGCGCAGTATGTATATATATATATATAATATAAAAATATTGAGAAAATAATCAGATTTTCCATGAAAAAAGTAAGTATAAAAGCAGAAAAAGTTATATGAAAAGAAGAAACTAGTAAAAATCACAGAAAAAAGTCGGTTAAAGATCAAAAACTTTCATAATAGTTCAGGAAATGCGGGTTTCAGCGCAGTATGTATATATATACATAATATAAAAATATTGAGAAAATAATCAGATTTTCCATGAAAAAAGTAGGTAAAAGAGCAGAAAAAGTTATATGAAAAGAAGAAACTAGTAAAAATCACAGGAAAAAGTCGGTTAAAGATCAAAAACTTTCATAGTAGTTCAGGAAATGCGGGTTTCAGCGCAGTATATATATAAAAATAGCAGTATAATATAAAAATATTGAGAAAATAATCAGATATTCCATGAAAAAAGTTGGTATAAAAGCAGAAAAAGTTATATGAAAAGAAGAAACTAGTAAAAATCACAGGAAAAAGTTGGTTAAAGATCAAAAACTTTCATAGTAGTTCAGGAAATGCGGGTTTCAGCGCAGTATGTATATATATATATATAATATAAAAATATTGAGAAAATAATCAGATTTTCCATGAAAAAAGTAGGTAAAAGAGCAGAAAAAGTTATATGAAAAGAAGAAACTAGTAAAAATCACAGGAAAAAGTCGGTTAAAGATAAAAAACTTTTATAGTAGTTCAGGAAATGCGGGTTTCAGCGCAGTATATATATATATATATATATATAATATAAAAATATTGAGAAAATAATCAGATTTTCCATGAAAAAAGTAGGTAAAAGAGCAGAAAAAGTTATATGAAAAGAAGAAACTAGTAAAAATCACAGGAAAAAGTCGGTTAAAGATAAAAACGTTCATAGTAGTTCAGGAAATGCGGGTTTCAGCGCAGTATGTATATATATATATAATATAAAAATATTGAGAAAATAATCAGATTTTCCATGAAAAAAGTAGGTAAAAAAGCAGAAAAAGTTAAATGAAAAGAAGAAACTAGTAAAAATCACAGGAAAAAGTCGGTTAAAGATAAAAAACTTTCATAGTAGTTCAGGAAATGCGGGTTTCAGCGCAGTATATATATATATATTATATAAAAATATTGAGAAATAATCAGATTTTCCATGAAAAAAGTAGGTAAAAGAGCAGAAAAAGTAATATGAAAAGAAGAAACTAGTAAAAATCACAGGAAAAAGTTGGTTAAAGATCAAAAACTTTCATAGTAGTTCAGGAAATGCGGGTTTCAGCGCAGTATGTATATATATATATAATATAAAATTATTGAGAAAATAATCAGATTTTCCATGAAAAAGTTATATGAAAAGAAGAAACTAGTAAAAATCACAGGAAAAAGTCGGTTAAAGATCAAAAACTTTCATAGTAGTTCAGGAAATGCGGGTTTCAGCGCAGTATATATATAAAAAATAGCAGTATAATATAAAAATATTGAGAAAATAATCAGATTTTCCACGAAAAAAGTAGGTAAAAGAGCAGAAAAAGTTATATGAAAAGAAGAAACTAGTAAAAATCACATGAAAAAGTCGGTAAAAGATCAAAAACTTTCATAGTAGTTCAGGAAATGCGGGTTTCAGCGCAGTATGTATATGTATATATAATATAAAAATATTGAGAAAATAATCAGATTTTCCATGAAAAAAGTAGGTAAAAGAGCAGAGAAAGTTATATGAAAAGAAGAAACTAGTAAAAATCACAGGAAAAAGTCGGTTAAAGATAAAAAACTTTCATAGTAGTTCAGGAAATGCGGGTTTCAGCGCAGTATATATATATATATATATATATATATATATATAATATAAAAATATTGAGAAAATAATCAGATTTTCCATTAAAAAAGTAGGTAAAAGAGCAGAAAAAGTTATATGAAAAGAAGAAACTAGTAAAAATCACAGGAAAAAGTCGGTTAAAGATCAAAAACTTTCATAGTAGTTCAGGAAATGCGGGTTTCAGCGCAGTATATATATAAAAATAGCAGTATAATATAAAAATATTGAGAAAATAATCAGATTTTCCATGAAAAAAGTAGGTAAAAGAGCAGAAAAAGTTATATGAAAAGAAGAAACTAGTAAAAATCACAGGAAAAAGTCGGTTAAAGATAAAAAACTTTCATAGTAGTTCAGGAAATGCGGGTTTCAGCGCAGTATATATATATATATATATATAATATAAAAATATTGAAAAAATAATCAGATTTTCCATGAAAAAAGTAGGTAAAAGAGCAGAAAAAGTTATATGAAAAGAAGAAACTAGTAAAAATCACAGGAAAAAGTCGGTTAAAGATCAAAAACTTTCATAGTAGTTCAGGAAATGCGGGTTTCAGCGCAGTATATATATATATATATAATATAAAAATATTGAGAAAATAATCAGATTTTCCATGAAAAAAGTATGTAAAAGAGCAGAAGAAATTATATGAAAAGAAGAAACTAGTAAAAATCACAGGAAAAAAGTCGGTTAAAGATCAAAAACGTTCATCGTAGTTCAGGAAATGCGGGTTTAAGTGCAGTATATATATAAAAATAGCAGTATAATATAAAAATATTGAGAAAATAATCAGATTTTCCACGAAAAAAGTAGGTAAAAGAGCAGAAAAAGTTATATGAAAAGAAGAAACTAGTAAAAATCACAGGAAAAAGTTGGTTAAAGATGAAAAACTTTCATAGTAGTTCAGGAAATGCGGGTTTAGCGCAGTATATATATATTTATATAATATAAGAATATTGAGAAAATAATCAGATTTTCCATGAAAAAAAGTAGGTAAAAGAGCAGAAAAAGTTATATGAAAAGAAGAAACTAGTAAAAATCACAGGAAAAAGTCGGTAAAGATCAAAAACTTTCATAGTAGTTCAGGAAATGCGGGTTTCAGCGCACTATGTATATATATATATAATATAAAAATATTGAGAAAATAATCAGATTTTCCATGAAAAAATTAGGTAAAAGAGCAGAAAAAGTTATATGAAAAGAAGAAACTAGTAAAAAATCACAGGAAAAAGTTGGTTAAAGATCAAATCTTTCATAGTAGTTCAGGAAATGCGGGTTTCAGCGCAGTATATATATAAAAATAGCAGTATAATATAAAAATATTGAGAAAATAATCAGATTTCCATGAAAAAAAGTAGGTAAAAGAGCAGAAAAGTTATATGAAAAGAAGAAACTAGTAAAAATCACAGGAAAAAAGTCGGTTAAAGATCAAAAACTTTCATAGTAGGTCAGGAAATGCGGGTTTCAGCGCAGTATGTATATATATATATATAATATAAAAATATTGAGAAAATAATCAGATTTTCCATGAAAAAGGTAGGTAAAAGAGCAGAAAAAGTTATATGAAAAGAAGAAACTAGTAAAAATCACAGGAAAAAGAAGGTTAAAGATCAAAAACTTTCATAGTAGTTCAGGAAATGCGGGTTTCAGCGCAGTATGTATATATATATATAATATAAAAATATTGAGAAAATAATCAGATTTTCCATGAAAAAAGTAGGTAAAAGAGCAGAAAAAGTTATATGAAAAGAAGAAACTAGAACAAATCACAGGAAAAAGTCGGTTAAAGATCAAAAACTTTCATAGTAGTTCAGGAAATGCGGGTTTCAGCGCACTATGTATATATATATATAATATAAAAATATTGAGAAAATAATCAGATTTTCCATGAAAAAAGTAGGTAAAAGAGCAGAAAAAGTTATATGAAAAGAAGAAACTAGAACAAATCACAGGAAAAAGTCGGTTAAAGATCAAAAACTTTCATAGTAGTTCAGGAAATGCGGGTTTCAGCGCAGTATATATATACAAATAGCAGTATAATATAAAAATATTGAGAAAATAATCAGATTTTCCATGAAAAAAGTAGGTAAAAGAGCAGAAAAAGTTATATGAAAAGAAGAAACTAGTAAAAATCACAGGAAAAAGTCGGTTTAAGATCAAAAACTTTCATAGTAGGTCAGGAAATGCGGGTTTCAGCGCAGTATGTATATATATATATAATATAAAAATATTGAGAAAATAATCAGATTTTCCATGAAAAAGGTAGGTAAAAGAGCAGAAAAAGTTATATGAAAAGAAGAAACTAGTAAAAATCACAGGAAAAAGAAGGTTAAAGATCAAAAACTTTCATAGTAGTTCAGGAAATGCGGGTTTCAGCGCAGTATTTATATATATATATAATATAAAAATATTGAGAAAATAATCAGATTTTCCATGAAAAAAGTAGGTAAAAGAGCAGAAAAAGTTATATGAAAAGAAGAAACTAGTAAAAATCACAGGAAAAAGTCAGTTAAAGATCAAAAACGTTCATAGTAGTTCAGGAAATGCGGGCTTAAGCGCAGTATATATATAAAAATAGCAGTATAATATAAAAATATTGAGAAAATAATCAGATTTTCCATGAAAAAAGTAGGTAAAAGAGCAGAAAAAATTATATGAAAATAAGAAACTAGTAAAAATCACAGGAAAAAGTCGGTTAAAGATCAAAAACTTTCATAGTAGTTCAGGAAATGCGGGTTTCAGCGCAGTATATATATATATATAATATAAAAATATTGAGAAAATAATCAGATTTTCCTTGAAAAAAGTATGTAAAAGAGCAGAAGAAATTATATGAAAAGAAGATACTAGTAAAAATCACAGGAAAAAGTCGGTTAAAGATCAAAAACGTTCATAGTAGTTCAGGAAATGCGGGTTTCAGCGCAGTATGTATATATATATATAATATAAAAATATTGAGAAAATAATCAGATTTTCCATGAAAAAAGTAGGTAAAAGAGCAGAAAAAGTTATATGAAAAGAAGAAACTAGTAAAAATCACAGGAAAAAGTCAGTTAAAGATCAAAAACGTTCATAGTAGTTCAGGAAATGCGGGCTTAAGCGCAGTATATATATAAAAATAGCAGTATAATATAAAAATATTGAGAAAATAATCAGATTTTCCATGAAAAAAGTAGGTAAAAGAGCAGAAAAAGTTATATGAAAATAAGAAACTAGTAAAAATCACAGGTAAAAGTCGGTTAAAGATCAAAAACTTTCATAGTAGTTCAGGAAATGCGGGTTTCAGCGCAGTATATATATCAATATATAATATAAAAATATTGAGAAAATAATCAGATTTTCCATGAAAAAAGTATGTAAAAGAGCAGAAGAAATTATATGAAAAGAAGAAACTAGTAAAAATCACAGGAAAAAGTCGGTTAAAGATCAAAAACGTTCATAGTAGTTCAGGAAACGGGTTTAAGCGCAGTATATATATAAAAATAGCAGTATAATATAAAAATATTGAGAAAATAATCAGATTTTCCATGAAAAAAGTAGGTAAAAGAGCAGAAAAAGTTATATGAAAAGAAGAAACTAGTAAAAATCACAGGAAAAAGTTGGTTAAAGATGAAAAACTTTCATAGTAGTTCAGGAAATGCGGGTTTAGCGCAGTATATATATATATTTATATAATATAAGAATATTGAGAAAATAATCAGATTTTATATGAAAAAAGTAGGTAAAAGAGCAGAAAAAGTTATATGAAAAGAAGAAACTAGTAAAAATCACAGGAAAAAGTCGGTTAAAGATCAAAAACTTTCATAGCAGTTCAGGAAATGCGGGTTTCAGCGCAGTATATATACAAAAATAGCATTATAATATAAAAATATTGAGAAAATAATCAGATTTTCCATGAAAAAAGTAGGTATAAAAGCAGAAAAAGTTAAATGAAAAGAAGAAACTAGTAAGAATCACAGGAAAAAGTTGGTTAAAGATCAAAAACTTTCATAGTAGTTCAGGAAATGCGGGTTTCAGCGCAGTATATATATATATATATGTATATATAATATAAAAATATTGAGAAAATAATCAGATTTTCCATGAAAAAAAGTAGGTAAAAGAGCAGAAAAAGTTATATGAAAAGAAGAAACTAGTAAAAATCACAGGAAAAAGAAGGTTAAAGATCAAAAACTTTCATAGTAGTTCAGGAAATGCTGGTTTCAGCGCAGTATGTATATATATATATATAATATAAAAATATTGAGAAAATAATCAGATTTTCCATGAAAAAGGTAGGTAAAAGAGCAGAAAAAGTTATATGAAAAGAAGAAACTAGTAAAAATCACAGGAAAAAGAAGGTTAAAGATCAAAAACTTTCATAGTAGTTCAGGAAATGCGGGTTTCAGCGCAGTATGTATATATATATATAATATAAGAATATTGAGAAAATAATCAGATTTTCCATGAAAAAAGTAGGTAAAAGAGCAGAAAAAGTTATATGAAAATAAGAAACTAGTAAAAATCACAGGAAAAAGTTGGTTAAAGATCAAAAACTTTCATAGTAGTTCAGGAAATGCGGGTTTCAGCGCAGTATATATATATATATATATATAATATAAAAATATTGAGAAAATAATCAGATTTTCCATGAAAAAAGTATGTAAAAGAGCAGAAGAAATTATATGAAAAGAAGAAACTAGTAAAAATCACAGGAAAAAGTCGGTTAAAGATCAAAAACGTTCATAGTAGTTCAGGAAACGGGTTTAAGCGCAGTATATATATAAAAATAGCAGTATAATATAAAAATATTGAGAAAATAATCAGATTTTCCATGAAAAAAGTAGGTAAAAGAGCAGAAAAAGTTATATGAAAAGAAGAAACTAGTAAAAATCACAGGAAAAAGTTGGTTAAAGATGAAAAACTTTCATAGTAGTTCAGGAAATGCGGGTTTAGCGCAGTATATATATATATATTTATATAATATAAGAATATTGAGAAAATAATCAGATTTTCCATGAAAAAAGTAGGTAAAAGAGCAGAAAAAGTTATATGAAAAGAAGAAACTAGTAAAAATCACAGGAAAAAGTCGGTTAAAGATCAAAAACTTTCATAGTAGTTCAGGAAATGCGGGTTTCAGCGCAGTATATATATAAAAATAGCAGTATAATATAAAAATATTGAGAAAATAATCAGATTTTCCAAGAAAAAAAGTAGGTATAAAAGCAGAAAAAGTTAAATGAAAAGAAGAAACTAGTAAAAATCACAGCAAAATGTTGGTTAAAGATCAAAAACTTTCATAGTAGTTCAGGAAATGCGGGTTTCAGCGCAGTATATATATATATATAAAATATAAAAATATTGAGAAAATAATCAGATTTTCTATGAAAAAAGTAAGTAAAAGAGCAGAAAAAGTTATATGAAAAGAAGAAACTAGTAAAAATCACATGTATATATATATATAATATAAAAATATTGAGAAAATAATCAGATTTTCCATGAAAAAAGTAGGTAAAAGAGCAGAAAAAGTTATATGAAAAGAAGAAACCAGTAAAAATCACAGGAAAAAGTCGGTTAAAGATCAAAAACTTTCATAGTAGGTCAGGAAATGCAGGTTTCAGCGCAGTATGTATATATATATATAATATAAAAATATTGAGAAAATAATCAGATTTTCCATGAAAAAAGTAGGTAAAAGAGCAGAAAAAGTTATATAAAAACAAGAAACTAGAAAAATCACAGGAAAAAGTCGGTTAAAGATCAATAACGTTCATAGTAGTTTAGGAAATGCGCGTTTAAGCGCAGTATATATATGAAAATAGCAGTATAATATAAAAATATTGAGAAAATAATCAGATTTTCCATGAAAAAAGTAGGTAAAAGAGCAGAAAAAGTAATATGAAAAGAAGAAACTAGTAAAAATCACAGGAAAAAGTCGGTTAAAGATCAAAAACTTTCATAGTAGTTCAGGAAATGCGGGTTTCAGCGCAGTATATATATAAAAATAGCAGTATAATATAAAAATATTGAGAAAATAATCAGATTTTCCATGAAAAAAGTAGGTAAAAGAGCAGAAAAAGTAATATGAAAAGAAGAAACTAGTAAAAATCACAGGAAAAAGTCGGTTAAAGATCAATAACGTTCATAGTAGTTCAGGAAATGCGCGTTTAAGCGCAGTATGTATATATATATATAATATAAAAATATTGAGAAAATAATCAGATTTTCCATGAAAAAAGTAGGTAAAAGAGCAGAAAAAGTTATATGAAAAGAAGAAACTAGTAAAAATCACAGGAAAAAGTCGGTTAAAGATCAAAAACTTTCATAGTAGTTCAGGAAATGCGGGTTTCAGCGCAGTATATATATAAAAATAGCAGTATAATATAAAAATGTTGAGAAAATAATCAGATTTTCCATGAAAAAAGTAGGTAAAAGAGCAGAAAAAGTTATATGAAAAGAAGAAACTAGTAAAAATCACAGGAAAAAGTCGGTTAAAGATCAAAAACTTTCATAGTAGTTCAAAAAATGCGGGTTTCACCGCAGTATATATATATATATAATATAAAAATATTGAGAAAATAATCAGATTTTCCATGAAAAAAGTAGGTAAAAGAGCAGAAAAAGTTATATGAAAAGAAGAAACTAGTAAAAATCACAGGAAAAATTCGGTTAAAGATCAAAGACTTTCATAGTAGTTCAGGAAATGCGGGTTTCAGCGCAGTATATATATAAAAATAGCAGTATAATATAAAAATATTGAGAAAATAATCAGATTTTCCTTGAAAAAAGTAGGTAAAAGAGCAGAAAAAGTTATATGAAAAGAAGAAACTAGTAAAAATCACAGGAAAAAGTCGGTTAAAGATCAAAAACTTTCATCGTAGTTCAGGAAATGCGGGTTTCAGCGCAGTATGTATATATATATATAATATAAAAATATTGAGAATAGCAAAAAAGGTTATATGAAAAGAAGAAACTAGTAAAAATCACAGGAAAAAGTTGGTTAAAGATCAAAAACTTTCATAGTAGTTCAGGAAATGCGGGTTTCAGCGCAGTATATATATAAAAATAGCAGTATAATATAAAAATATTGAGAAAATAATCAGATTTTCCATGAAAAAAGTAGGTAAAAGAGCAGAAAAAGTTATATGAAAAGAAGAAACTAGTAAAAATCACAGGAAAAAGAAGGTTAAAGATCAAAAACTTTCATAGTAGTTCAGGAAATGCTGGTTTCAGCGCAGTATGTATATATATATATATAATATAAAAATATTGAGAAAATAATCAGATTTTCCATGAAAAAGGTAGGTAAAAGAGCAGAAAAAGTTATATGAAAAGAAGAAACTAGTAAAAATCACAGGAAAAAGAAGGTTAAAGATCAAAAACTTTCATAGTAGTTCAGGAAATGCGGGTTTCAGCGCAGTATGTATATATATATATAATATAAGAATATTGAGAAAATAATCAGATTTTCCATGAAAAAAGTAGGTAAAAGAGCAGAAAAAGTTATATGAAAATAAGAAACTAGTAAAAATCACAGGAAAAAGTTGGTTAAAGATCAAAAACTTTCATAGTAGTTCAGGAAATGCGGGTTTCAGCGCAGTATATATATATATATATATATAATATAAAAATATTGGGAAAATAATCAGATTTTCCATGAAAAAAGTATGTAAAAGAGCAGAAGAAATTATATGAAAAGAAGAAACTAGTAAAAATCACAGGAAAAAGTCGGTTAAAGATCAAAAACGTTCATAGTAGTTCAGGAAACGGGTTTAAGCGCAGTATATATATAAAAATAGCAGTATAATATAAAAATATTGAGAAAATAATCAGATTTTCCATGAAAAAAGTAGGTAAAAGAGCAGAAAAAGTTATATGAAAAGAAGAAACTAGTAAAAATCACAGGAAAAAGTTGGTTAAAGATGAAAAACTTTCATAGTAGTTCAGGAAATGCGGGTTTAGCGCAGTATATATATATATATTTATATAATATAAGAATATTGAGAAAATAATCAGATTTTCCATGAAAAAAGTAGGTAAAAGAGCAGAAAAAGTTATATGAAAAGAAGAAACTAGTAAAAATCACAGGAAAAAGTCGGTTAAAGATCAAAAACTTTCATAGTAGTTCAGGAAATGCGGGTTTCAGCGCAGTATATATATAAAAATAGCAGTATAATATAAAAATATTGAGAAAATAATCAGATTTTCCAAGAAAAAAGTAGGTATAAAAGCAGAAAAAGTTAAATGAAAAGAAGAAACTAGTAAAAATCACAGCAAAATGTTGGTTAAAGATCAAAAACTTTCATAGTAGTTCAGGAAATGCGGGTTTCAGCGCAGTATATATATATATATAATATAAAAATATTGAGAAAATAATCAGATTTTCTATGAAAAAAGTAAGTAAAAGAGCAGAAAAAGTTATATGAAAAGAAGAAACTAGTAAAAATCACATGTATATATATATATAATATAAAAATATTGAGAAAATAATCAGATTTTCCATGAAAAAAGTAGGTAAAAGAGCAGAAAAAGTTATATGAAAAGAAGAAACCAGTAAAAATCACAGGAAAAAGTCGGTTAAAGATCAAAAACTTTCATAGTAGGTCAGGAAATGTAGGTTTCAGCGCAGTATGTATATATATATATAATATAAAAATATTGAGAAAATAATCAGATTTTCCATGAAAAAAGTAGGTAAAAGAGCAGAAAAAGTTATATAAAAACAAGAAACTAGAAAAATCACAGGAAAAAGTCGGTTAAAGATCAATAACGTTCATAGTAGTTTAGGAAATGCGCGTTTAAGCGCAGTATATATATGAAAATAGCAGTATAATATAAAAATATTGAGAAAATAATCAGATTTTCCATGAAAAAAGTAGGTAAAAGAGCAGAAAAAGTAATATGAAAAGAAGAAACTAGTAAAAATCACAGGAAAAAGTCGGTTAAAGATCAAAAACTTTCATAGTAGTTCAGGAAATGCGGGTTTCAGCGCAGTATATATATAAAAATAGCAGTATAATATAAAAATATTGAGAAAATAATCAGATTTTCCATGAAAAAAGTAGGTAAAAGAGCAGAAAAAGTAATATGAAAAGAAGAAACTAGTAAAAATCACAGGAAAAAGTCGGTTAAAGATCAATAACGTTCATAGTAGTTTAGGAAATGCGCGTTTAAGCGCAGTATGTATATATATATATAATATAAAAATATTGAGAAAATAATCAGATTTTCCATGAAAAAAGTAGGTAAAAGAGCAGAAAAAGTTATATGAAAAGAAGAAACTAGTAAAAATCACAGGAAAAAGTCGGTTAAAGATCAAAAACTTTCATAGTAGTTCAGGAAATGCGGGTTTCAGCGCAGTATATATATAAAAATAGCAGTATAATATAAAAATGTTGAGAAAATAATCAGATTTTCCATGAAAAAAGTAGGTAAAAGAGCAGAAAAAGTTATATGAAAAGAAGAAACTAGTAAAAATCACAGGAAAAAGTCGGTTAAAGATCAAAAACTTTCATAGTAGTTCAAAAAATGCGGGTTTCACCGCAGTATATATATATATATAATATAAAAATATTGAGAAAATAATCAGATTTTCCATGAAAAATGTAGGTAAAAGAGCAGAAAAAGTTATATGAAAAGAAGAAACTAGTAAAAATCACAGGAAAAATTCGGTTAAAGATCAAAGACTTTCATAGTAGTTCAGGAAATGCGGGTTTCAGCGCAGTATATATATAAAAATAGCAGTATAATATAAAAATATTGAGAAAATAATCAGATTTTCCTTGAAAAAAGTAGGTAAAAGAGCAGAAAAAGTTATATGAAAAGAAGAAACTAGTAAAAATCACAGGAAAAAGTCGGTTAAAGATCAAAAACTTTCATCGTAGTTCAGGAAATGCGGGTTTCAGCGCAGTATGTATATATATATATAATATAAAAATATTGAGAATAGCAAAAAAGGTTATATGAAAAGAAGAAACTAGTAAAAATCACAGGAAAAAGTTGGTTAAAGATCAAAAACTTTCATAGTAGTTCAGGAAATGCGGGTTTCAGCGCAGTATATATATAAAAATAGCAGTATAATATAAAAATATTGAGAAAATAATCAGATTTTCCATGAAAAAAGTAGGTAAAAGAGCAGAAAAAGTTATATGAAAAGAAGAAACTAGTAAAAATCACAGGAAAAAGTTGGTTAAAGATCAAAAACTTTCATAGTAGTTCAGGAAATGCGGGTTTCAGCGCAGTATATATATATATATATAATATAAAAATATTGAGAAAATAATCAGATTTTCTATGAAAAAAGTAAGTAAAAGAGCAGAAAAAGTTATATGAAAAGAAGAAACTAGTAAAAATCACATGTATATATATATATAATATAAAAATATTGAGAAAATAATCAGATTTTCCATGAAAAAAGTAGGTAAAAGAGCAGAAAAAGTTATATGAAAAGAAGAAACCAGTAAAAATCACAGGAAAAAGTCGGTTAAAGATCAAAAACTTTCATAGTAGGTCAGGAAATGTAGGTTTCAGCGCAGTATGTATATATATATATAATATAAAAATATTGAGAAAATAATCAGATTTTCCATGAAAAAAGTAGGTAAAAGAGCAGAAAAAGTTATATAAAAAGAAGAAACTAGAAAAATCACAGGAAAAAGTCGGTTAAAGATCAATAACGTTCATAGTAGTTTAGGAAATGCGCGTTTAAGCGCAGTATATATATGAAAATAGCAGTATAATATAAAAATATTGAGAAAATAATCAGATTTTCCATGAAAAAAGTAGGTAAAAGAGCAGAAAAAGTAATATGAAAAGAAGAAACTAGTAAAAATCACAGGAAAAATTCGGTTAAAGATCAAAAACTTTCATAGTAGTTCAGGAAATGCGGGTTTCAGCGCAGTATATATATAAAAATAGCAGTATAATATAAAAATATTGAGAAAATAATCAGATTTTCCATGAAAAAAGTAGGTAAAAGAGCAGAAAAAGTAATATGCAAAGAAGGAACTAGTAAAAATCACAGGAAAAAGTCGGTTAAAGATCAATAACGTTCATAGTAGTTTAGGAAATGCGCGTTTAAGCGCAGTATATATATGAAAATAGCAGTATAATATAAAAATATTGAGAAAATAATCAGATTTTCCATGAAAAAAGTAGGTAAAAGAGCAGAAAAAGTTATATGAAAAGAAGAAACTAGTAAAAATCACAGGAAAAAGTCGGTTAAAGATCAAAAACTTTCATAGTAGTTCAGGAAATGCGGGTTTCAGCGCAGTATATATATAAAAATAGCAGTATAATATAAAAATGTTGAGAAAATAATCAGATTTTCCATGAAAAAAGTAGGTAAAAGAGCAGAAAAAGTTATATGAAAAGAAGAAACTAGTAAAAATCACAGGAAAAAGTCGGTTAAAGATCAAAAACTTTCATAGTAGTTCAAAAAATGCGGGTTTCACCGCAGTATATATATATATATAATATAAAAATATTGAGAAAATAATCAGATTTTCCATGAAAAATGTAGGTAAAAGAGCAGAAAAAGTTATATGAAAAGAAGAAACTAGTAAAAATCACAGGAAAAATTCGGTTAAAGATCAAAGACTTTCATAGTAGTTCAGGAAATGCGGGTTTCAGCGCAGTATATATATAAAAATAGCAGTATAATATAAAAATATTGAGAAAATAATCAGATTTTCCTTGAAAAAAGTAGGTAAAAGAGCAGAAAAAGTTATATGAAAAGAAGAAACTAGTAAAAATCACAGGAAAAAGTCGGTTAAAGATCAAAAACTTTCATAGTAGTTCAGGAAATGCGGGTTTCAGCGCAGTATGTATATATATATATAATATAAAAATATTGAGAAAATAATCAGATTTTCCATGAAAAAAGAAGGTAAAATAGCAAAAAAGGTTATATGAAAAGAAGAAACTAGTAAAAATCACAGGAAAAAGTTGGTTAAAGATCAAAAACTTTCATAGTAGTTCAGGAAATGCGGGTTTCAGCACAGTTTATATATAAAAATAGCAGTATAATATAAAAATATTGAGAAAATAATCAGATTTTCCAAGAAAAAAGTAGGTATAAAAGCAGAAAAAGTTAAATGAAAAGAAGAAACTAGTAAAAATCACAGCAAAATGTTGGTTAAAGATCAAAAACTTTCATAGTAGTTCAGGAAATGCGGGTTTCAGCGCAGTATATATATATATATATAATATAAAAATATTGAGAAAATAATCAGATTTTCTATGAAAAAAGTAAGTAAAAGAGCAGAAAAAGTTATATGAAAAGAAGAAACTAGTAAAAATCACATGTATATATATATATAATATAAAAATATTGAGAAAATAATCAGATTTTCCATGAAAAAAGTAGGTAAAAGAGCAGAAAAAGTTATATGAAAAGAAGAAACTAGTAAAAATCACAGGAAAAAGTCGGTTAAAGATCAAAAACTTTCATAGTAGGTCAGGAAATGTAGGTTTCAGCGCAGTATGTATATATATATATAATATAAAAATATTGAGAAAATAATCAGATTTTCCATGAAAAAAGTAGGTAAAAGAGCAGAAAAAGTTATATAAAAAGAAGAAACTAGAAAAATCACAGGAAAAAGTCGGTTAAAGATCAATAACGTTCAAAGTAGTTTAGGAAATGCGCGTTTAAGCGCAGTATATATATGAAAATAGCAGTATAATATAAAAATATTGAGAAAATAATCAGATTTTCCATGAAAAAAGTAGGTAAAAGAGCAGAAAAAGTAATATGAAAGGAAGAAACTATTAAAAATCACAGGAAAAAGTCGGTTAAAGATCAAAAACTTTCACAGTAGTTCAGGAAATGCGGGTTTCAGCGCAGTATATATATAAAAATAGCAGTATAATATAAAAATATTGAGAAAATAATCAGATTTTCCATGAAAAAAGTAGGTAAAAGAGCAGAAAAAGTAATATGAAAAGAAGAAACTAGTAAAAATCACAGGAAAAAGTCGGTTAAAGATCAATAACGTTCATAGTAGTTTAGGAAATGCGCGTTTAAGCGCAGTATATATATGAAAATAGCAGTATAATATAAAAATATTGAGAAAATAATCAGATTTTCCATGAAAAAAGTAGGTAAAAGAGGAGAAAAAGTTATATGAAAAGAAGAAACTAGTAAAAATCACAGGAAAAATTCGGTTAAAGATCAAAGACTTTCATAGTAGTTCAGGAAATGCGGGTTTCAGCGCAGTATATATATAAAAATAGCAGTATAATATAAAAATATTGAGAAAATAATCAGATTTTCCATGAAAAAAGAAGGTAAAATAGCAAAAAAGGTTATATGAAAAGAAGAAACTAGTAAAAATCACAGGAAAAAGTTGGTTAAAGATCAAAAACTTTCATAGTAGTTCAGGAAATGCGGGTTTCAGCGCAGTATATATATAAAAATAGCAGTATAATATAAAAATGTTGAGAAAATAATCAGATTTTCCATGAAAAAAGTAGGTAAAAGAGCAGAAAAAGTTATATGAAAAGAAGAAACTAGTAAAAATCACAGGAAAAAGTCGGTAAAAGATCAAAAACTTTCATAGTAGTTCAAAAAATGCGGGTTTCACCGCAGTATATATATATATATAATATAAAAATATTGAGAAAATAATCAGATTTTCCATGAAAAATGTAGGTAAAAGAGCAGAAAAAGTTATATGAAAAGAAGAAACTAGTAAAAATCACAGGAAAAATTCGGTTAAAGATCAAAGACTTTCATAGTAGTTCAGGAAATGCGGGTTTCAGCGCAGTATATATATAAAAATAGCGGTATAATATAAAAATATTGAGAAAATAATCAGATTTTCCATGAAAAAAGTAGGTAAAAGAGCAGAAAAAGTTATATGAAAAGAAGAAACTAGTAAAAATCACAGGAAAAAGTTGGTTAAAGATCAAAAACTTTCATAGTAGTTCAGGAAATGCGGGTTTCAGCGCAGTATGTATATATATATATAATATAAAAATATTGAGAAAATAATCAGATTTTCCATGAAAAAAGAAGGTAAAATAGCAAAAAAGGTTATATGAAAAGAAGAAACTAGTAAAAATCACAGGAAAAAGTTGGTTAAAGATCAAAAACTTTCATAGTAGTTCAGGAAATGCGGGTTTCAGCGCAGTATATATATAAAAATAGCAGTATAATATAAAAATATTGAGAAAATAATCAGATTTTCCATGAAAAAAGAAGGTAAAAAAGCAAAAAAGGTTATATGAAAAGAAGAAACTAGTAAAAATCACAGGAAAAAGTTGGTTAAAGATCAAAAACTTTCATAGTAGTTCAGGAAATGCGGGTTTCAGCGCAGTATATATATAAAAATAGCGGTATAATATAAAAATATTGAGAAAATAATCAGATTTTCCATGAAAAAAGTAGGTAAAAGAGCAGAAAAAGTTATATGAAAAGAAGAAACTAGTAAAAATCACAGGAAAAAGTTGGTTAAAGATCAAAAACTTTCATAGTAGTTCAGGAAATGCGGGTTTCAGCGCAGTATGTATATATATATATAATATAAAAATATTGAGAAAATAATCAGATTTTCCATGAAAAAAGAAGGTAAAATAGCAAAAAAGGTTATATGAAAAGAAGAAACTAGTAAAAATCACAGGAAAAAGTTGGTTAAAGATCAAAAACTTTCATAGTAGTTCAGGAAATGCGGGTTTCAGCGCAGTATATATATAAAAATAGCAGTATAATATAAAAATATTGAGAAAATAATCAGATTTTCCATGAAAAAAGTAGGTAAAAGAGCAGAAAAAGTTATATGAAAAGAAGAAACTAGTAAAAATCACAGGAAAAAGTCGGTTAAAGATCAAAAACTTTCATAGTAGTTCAGGAAATGCGGGTTTCAGCGCAGTATATATATAAAAATAGCAGTATAATATAAAAATATTGAGAAAATAATCAGATTTTCCATGAAAAAAGTAGGTAAAAGAGCAAAAAAAGTTATATGAAAAGAAGAAACTAGTAAAAATCACAGGAAAAAGTCGGTTAAAGATCAAAAACTTTCATAGTAGTTCAGGAAATGCGGGTTTCAGCGCAGTATATATATAAAAATAGCAGTATAATATAAAAATATTGAGAAAATAATCAGATTTTCCATGAAAAAAGTAGGTAAAAGAGCAGAAAAAGTTATATGAAAAGAAGAAACTAGTAAAAATCACAGGAAAAAGTCGGTTAAAGATCAAAAACTTTCATAGTAGTTCAGCAAATGCGGGTTTCAGCGCAGTATATATATAAAAATAGCAGTATAATATAAATATATTGAGAAAATAATCAGATTTTCCATGAAAAAAGTAGGTAAAAGAGCAGAAAAAGTTATATGAAAAGAAGAAACTAGTAAAAATCACAGGAAAAAGTCGGTTAAAGATCAAAAACTTTCATAGTAGTTCAAAAAATGCGGTTTTCACCGCAGTATATATATATATATATAATATAAAAATATTGAGAAAATAATCAGATTTTCCATGAAAAATGTAGGTAAAAGAGCAGAAAAAGTTATATGAAAAGAAGAAACTAGTAAAAATCACAGGAAAAATTCGGTTAAAGATCAAAGACTTTCATAGTTGTTCAGGAAATGCGGGTTTCAGCGCAGTATATATATAAAAATAGGAGTATAATATAAAAATATTGAGAAAATAATCAGATTTTCCTTGAAAAAAGTAGGTAAAAGAGCAGAAAAAGTTATATGAAAAGAAGAAACTAGTAAAAATCACAGGAAAAAGTCGGTTAAAGATCAAAAACTTTCATAGTAGTTCAGGAAATGCGGGTTTCAGCGCAGTATGTATATATATATATAATATAAAAATATTGAGAAAATAATCAGATTTTCCATGAAAAAAGTAGGTAAAAGAGCAGAAAAAGTTATATGAAAAGAAGAAACTAGTAAAAATCACAGGAAAAAGTCGGTTAAAGATCAAAAACTTTCATAGTAGTTCAGGAAATGCGGGTTTCAGCGCAGTATATATATAAAAATAGCAGTATAATATAAAAATATTGAGAAAATAATCAGATTTTCCATGAAAAAAGTAGGTAAAAGAGCAGAAAAAGTTATATGAAAAGAAGAAACTAGTAAAAATCACAGGAAAAAGTCGGTTAAAGATCAAAAACTTTCATAGTAGTTCAAAAAATGCGGGTTTCACCGCAGTATATATATATATATATAATATAAAAATATTGAGAAAATAATCAGATTTTCCATGAAAAATGTAGGTAAAAGAGCAGAAAAAGTTATATGAA
>CAKAIZ010000341.1:50096-112596 GCA_916610145.1 Eristalis arbustorum | reverse complement strand
AACTAGTAAAAATCACAGGAAAAAGTCGGTTAAAGATCAAAAACTTTCATAGTAGTTCAGGAAATGCGGGTTTCAGCGCAGTATGTATATATATATATAATATAAAAATATTGAGAAAATAATCAGATTTTCCATGAAAAAAGTAGGTAAAAGAGCAGAAAAAGTTATATGAAAAGAAGAAACTAGTAAAAATCACAGGAAAAAGTCGGTTAAAGATCAAAAACTTTCATAGTAGTTCAGGAAATGCGGGTTTCAGCGCAGTATATATATAAAAATAGCAGTATAATATAAAAATATTGAGAAAATAATCAGATTTTCCATGAAAAAAGTAGGTATAAAAGCAGAAAAAGTTATATGAAAAGAAGAAACTAGTAAAAATCACAGGAAAAAGTTGGTTAAAGATCAAAAGAAGAAACTAGTAAAAATCACAGGAAGAAGTCGGTCAAAGATCAAAAACTTTCATAGTAGTTCAGGAAATGCTAAATATTGAGAAATCAATCAGATTTTCCATGAAAAAAGTAGGTATAAAAGCAGAAAAAGTAATATGAAAAGAAGAAACTAGTAAAAATCACAGGAAAAAGTTGGTTAAAGATCAAAAACTTTCATAGAAGTTCAGGAAATGCGGGTTTTAAGCGCAGTATGTATATATATATATATATATATAATATAAAAATATTGAGAAAATAATCAGATTTTCCATGAAAAAAGTAGGTAAAAGAGCAGAAAAAGTTTTATGAAAAGAAGAAACTAGTAAAAATCACAGGAAAAAGTCGGTTAAAGATCAAAAACTTTCATAGTAGTTCAGGAAATGCGGGTTTCAGCGCAGTATGTATATATATATATAATATAAAAATATTGAGAAAATAATCAGATTTTCCATGAAAAAAGTAGGTAAAAGAGCAGAAAAAGTTATATGAAAAGAAGAAACTAGTAAAAATCACAGGAAAAAGTCGGTTAAAGATCAAAAACTTTCATAGTAGTTCAGGAAATGCGGGTTTCAGCGCAGTATATATATAAAAATAGCAGTATAATATAAAAATATTGAGAAAATAATCAGATTTTCCATGAAAAAAGTAGGTATAAAAGCAGAAAAAGTTATATGAAAAGAAGAAACTAGTAAAAATCACAGGAAAAAGTTGGTTACAGATCAAAAACTTTCATAGTAGTTCAGGAAATGCGGGTTCCAGCGCTGTATGTATATATATATATATATATAATATAAAAATATTGAGAAAATAATCAGATTTTCCATGAAAAAAGTAGGTAAAAGAGCAGAAAGAGTTATATGAAAAGAAGAAACCAGTAAAAATCACAGGAAAAAGAAGGTTAAAGATCAAAAACTTTCATAGTAGTTCAGGAAATGCGGGTTTCAGCGCAGTATGTATATATATATATAATATAAAAATATTGAGAAAATAATCAGATTTTCCATGAAAAAAGTAGGTAAAAGAGCAGAAAAAGTTATATGAAAAGAAGAAACTAGTAAAAATCACAGGAAAAAGTCGGTCAAAGATCAAAAACGTTCATAGTAGTTCAGGAAATGCGGGTTTAAGCGCAGTATATATATAAAAATAGCAGTATAATATAAAAATATTGAGAAAATAATCAGATTTTCCATGAAAAAAGTAGGTAAAAGAGCAGAAAAAGTTATATGAAAAGAAGAAACTAGTAAAAATCACAGGAAGAAGTCGGTCAAAGATCAAAAACTTTCATAGTAGTTCAGGAAATGCTAAATATTGAGAAAATAATCAGATTTTCCATGAAAAAAGTAGGTATAAAAGCAGAAAAAGTAATATGAAAAGAAGACTCTAGTAAAAATCACAGGAAAAAGTTGGTTAAAGATCAAAAACTTTCATAGTAGTTCAGGAAATGCGGGTTTCAGCGCAGTATATTCTTCTTCTTGTGGCGCTACAGTCCGGGGTGAACCTGGGCCTCGGTCAACAATCCTCTCCAGCTGGCACGTTCTTTAGCCAGCTGCCTCCAATTTCGCACTCCAAGTTGGTTGAGGTCTTTTTCCACTTGAGTGCGCCATCGGGTTCGTGGTCGTCCTCTATTGCGTTGTCCCACTGGCTCGGAGTCGAAGACTCTTCGGGCTGGAGCAGTGTTGTCCATGCGCTCTACATGGCCTAGCCATCTTAGGCGTTGAATCCGTAGACGCCTGACTAGACTCATGTGCTGTACAGCCCGTACAGTTCGTGGTTGAATCTCCTTCTCCAAGAACCTTCAACGCAAACAGGACCGAAGATTGAACGCAGAACTTTTCTCTCGAAGAGACCAAGTGCGTCTTCATCCGCTCTTGAGATAGTCCAAGCTTCCGCGCCATACAGCAGGACAGGATGATCAAGGTCTTATATAAGGTGAGCTTGGTCTTTCGAGAGAGGGCTCGACTACTCAATTGCCTCTTGAGCCCAAAGAAACAGCGGTTGGCAAGAGTTATTCTGCGTTTAATCTCAGTACTGATGTTGTTCGCACTATTTACTTGGGAGCCGAGGTAGACGAAGTCCTTTACTACCTCGAAGTTGTAGCTGCTTATGGTGACGTTCTGACCGAGTCGTCGATGTTGTGTGTCCTTTCTTGATGACAGCATATACTTTGTTTTGCCCTCATTCACCGCTAAACCCATTTTTGCCGCCTCCGTCTCAATACAAGCAAACGCTTCATTGACGGCTCGCTGAGTTCGGCCAATCACGTCAATATCGTCCGCGTATGCTAGCAGTTGAACGGACTTCTGGAAGATCGTGCCTCTAGTGTTGGCGTGTGAGTTTCGCACGATCTTCTCCAACACGATGTTGAAGAAGTCACATGACAGCGCGTCGCCTTGTCTAAAACCTTTTTTGACATTGAAGGTCTCGGTGAGTTCCTTACCGACCTTGATGGAGCAGCGAGAGTTCTCCATCGTCATCCTGCACAATCTGACGAGTTTGGCAGGGATGTCAAAACTAGACATGGCGTTGTATAGCTCGTCTCTATGCACACTGTCATATGCGGCCTTAAAGTCGACAAATAGGTGGTGGGTGTCGATCTGCATCTCTTGGGTTTTTTCGAGGATCTGCCGTAATGTGAAAATTTGATCGATAGTGGACTTCCCAGGCCTGAAACCGCACTGATAAGGACCTATCAGGTTGTTGACGAATGGTTTCAGGCGCTCACACAGAACGGCAGAGAAGATTTTGTATGCGATGTTAAGGAGACTTATCCCCCGATAGTTGGCGCAGTCAAAGGGGTCTCCTTTCTTGTGGATCGGGCAAACGATACTAAGATTCCACTCGTCGGGCATGCTTTTCCTCCGACCATATCCTACAGACGAGCTGGTGCATGCGCCCAACCAGATCATCTCCAGCTGCCTTAAACAGTTCCGCGGACAATCCATCCGCTCCAGCAGCTTTTGTTCGACTTCAGTCTCGATATCGCTATCTTGACTTCGTCTAGATCGGGGGGACGGAATTCTCTTCTGTCGTCGTCCATTGCGTGGAGTGGAACATTCTGCCTGACAGCGGTATTGGTGTCCTCTTCGCCGTTTAACAGTCTGCAGAAGTGATCCTTCCAGATTCTCAGTATCGACTGCGACTCTACTACGAGTTGTCCCTCTTCGTTCCGACAGGCTTCTGTCCGATCCGAGTCGATGTTGGCACCTCGGAACGTTCGGACATCGAGGACACAGGAGGAGTGTCTGAACGTCGATCGCAATGTGATCAATCTGGTTGACGGTTGATTGATCAGGGGACCGCCAGGTCCCTTTGTGAATGTTGAGGTGAGGGAACCGCGTGCTGGCTACAGTGAGGTTTCGTCCCGTCACGAAGTCCATCAGCCTGAGTCCATTGTCGGACGTGTTGTCGTGTAGGCTGTGTTTACCGACGACTCTAGCAAAGATTTCTTCCTTGCCCAGCTTTGCATTAAAATCTCCTAGAACGATCTGGTGTCGTAGCTGGGGCATTGATCGTATGTTCTTTCTAGGAGATCATAGAAGTCATCCTTGCTATCATCGTCTTTGTCCTCCGTTGGGGCGTGGGCGCAAATTAGGCTGATGTTGCCGAATGTTGCCTTGATGCGGATTGTTGTGAGGCGTTCGCTTATGTATCTAAAGCTTAAGACTTCTTGCCTAAGTCTGCCTCGAACAACAAAACCGCATCCAAACAAGCGCTGCCTTCGCTCTTTGTAGCAATCGCCGTAATATATGTCGAAGTTTTTCATCCTCTTTTTGCCCGGCCCATCCCATCGTACCTCTTGGATGGCGGTGATGTCAGCCTTATAGGCTTCTAGGGCCTCCGCAAGTTCATCGGCTGCACGTGGTCTGTTCAGTGACCTCACATTCCACGTGCAGAACCGAAAATCGTTGTCCTTATTTCGTTGTCCATGGTCGTCAGCAGTAGGGTCATCCGTATCCGAGGCTTGTTGCCGTCTCTGAACTATTGCGAGTTTTACACGGTGGGGAAGTTAACCCCACGCGAAACCCCCGAACCTGGAGGACCGGGTCCTGGTTTAAACCCCCGGACAAGGGGTCGCTGCATACATTGGTTCACCTCTAAGCGGCTGCAGTAGAGGTTATCCAGAGGGCGCCGCGGGGAGGCTGTATGTCAACTTGACCTGTGCATTTACAGGGATCGTTGCTGGCATCTCGCCAAGTTGAGAGCAATCAACAACTTTGCCCTGGATGCACAGGCCCATGCCCTCCTATGTATATATATAATATAAAAATATTGAGAAAATAATCAGATTTTCCATGAAAAAGTAGGTAAAAGAGCAGAAAAAGTTATATGAAAAGAAGAAACTAGTAAAAATCACAGGAAAAAGAAGGTTAAAGATCAAAAACTTTCATAGTAGTTCAGGAAATGCGGGTTTCAGCGCAGTATGTATATATATATATAATATAAAAATATTGAGAAAATAATCAGATTTTCCATGAAAAAAGTAGGTAAAAGAGCAGAAAAAGTTATATGAAAAGAAGAAACTAGTAAAAATCACAGGAAAAAGTCGGTTAAAGATCAAAAACGTTCATAGTAGTTCAGGAAATGCGGGTTTAAGCGCAGTATATATATAAAAATAGCAGTATAATATAAAAATATTGAGAAAATAATCAGATTTTCCATGAAAAAAGTAGGTAAAAGAGCAGAAAAAGTTATATGAAAAGAAGAAACTAGTAAAAATCACAGGAAAAAGTCGGTTAAAGATCAAAAACTTTCATAGTAGTTCAGGAAATGCGGGTTTCAGCGCAGTATGTATATATATATATAATATAAAAATATTGAGAAAATAATCAGATTTTCCATGAAAAAAGTATGTAAAAGAGCAGAAGAAATTATATGAAAAGAAGAAACTAGTAAAAATCACAGGAAAAAGTCGGTTAAAGATCAAAAACGTTCATAGTAGTTCAGGAAATGCGGGTTTAAGCGCAGTATATATATAAAAATAGCAGTTTAATATAAAAATATTGAGAAAATAATCAGATTTTCCATGAAAAAAGTAGGTAAAAGAGCAGAAAAAGTTATATGAAAAGAAGAAACTAGTAAAAATCACAGGAAAAAGTTGGTTAAAGATGAAAAACCTTCATAGTAGTTAAGGAAATGCGGGTTTAGCGCAGTATATATATATATTTATATAATATAAGAATATTGAGAAAATAATCAGATTTTCCATGAAAAAAGTAGGTAAAAGAGCAGAAAAAGTTATATGAAAAGAAGAAACTAGTAAAAATCACAGGAAGAAGTCGGTTAAAGATCAAAAACTTTCATAGTAGTTCAGGAAATGCTAAATATTGAGAAAATAATCAGATTTTCCATGAAAAAAGTAGGTATAAAAGCAGAAAAAGTAATATGAAAAGAAGAAACTAGTAAAAATCACAGGAAAAAGTTGGTTAAAGATCAAAAACTTTCATAGTAGTTCAGGAAATGCGGGTTTCAGCGCAGTATATATATATAAATATATATATAATATAAAAATATTGAGAAAATAATCAGATTTTCCATGAAAAAAGTAGGTAAAAGAGCAGAAAAAGTTATATGAAAAGAAGAAACTAGTAAAAATCACAGGAAAAAGTTGGTTAAAGATCAAAAGAAGAAACTAGTAAAAATCACAGGAAGAAGTCGGTCAAAGATCAAAAACTTTCATAGTAGTTCAGGAAATGCTAAATATTGAGAAAATAATCAGATTTTCCATGAAAAAAGTAGGTATAAAAGCAGAAAAAGTAATATGAAAAGAAGAAACTAGTAAAAATCACAGGAAAAAGTTGGTTAAAGATCAAAAACTTTCATAGAAGTTCAGGAAATGCGGGTTTTAAGCGCAGTATGTATATATATATATATATAATATAAAAATATTGAGAAAATAATCAGATTTTCCATGAAAAAAGTAGGTAAAAGAGCAGAAAAAGTTATATGAAAAGAAGAAACTAGTAAAAATCACAGGAAAAAGTCGGTTAAAGATCAAAAACTTTCATAGTAGTTCAGGAAATGCGGGTTCCAGCGCAGTATGTATATATATATATATAATATAAAAATATTGAGAAAATAATCAGATTTTCCATGAAAAAAGTAGGTAAAAGAGCAGAAAGAGTTATATGAAAAGAAGAAACCAGTAAAATCACAGGAAAAAGAAGGTTAAAGATCAAAAACTTTCATAGTAGTTCAGGAAATGCGGGTTTCAGCGCAGTATGTATATATATATATAATATAAAAATATTGAGAAAATAATCAGATTTTCCATGAAAAAAGTAGGTAAAAGAGCAGAAAAAGTTATATGAAAAGAAGAAACTAGTAAAAATCACAGGAAAAAGTCGGTTAAAGATCAAAAACTTTCATAGTAGTTCAGGAAATGCGGGTTTCAGCGCAGTATATATATATATATATAATATAAAAATATTGAGAAAATAATCAGATTTTCCATGAAAAAAGTATGTAAAAGAGCAGAAGAAATTATATGAAAAGAAGAAACTAGTAAAAATCACAGGAAAAAGTCGGTTAAAGATCAAAAACGTTCATAGTAGTTCAGGAAATGCGGGTTTAAGCGCAGTATATATATAAAAATAGCAGTATAATATAAAAATATTGAGAAAATAATCAGATTTTCCATGAAAAAAGTAGGTAAAAGAGCAGAAAAAGTTATATGAAAAGAAGAAACTAGTAAAAATCACAGGAAAAAGTTGGTTAAAGATGAAAAACTTTCATAGTAGTTCAGGAAATGCGGGTTTAGCGCAGTATATATATATATTTATATAGTATAAGAATATTGAGAAAATAATCAGATTTTCCATGAAAAAAAGTAGGTAAAAGAGCAGAAAAAGTTATATGAAAAGAAGAAACTAGTAAAAATCACAGGAAGAAGTCGGTTAAAGATCAAAAACTTTCATAGTAGTTCAGGAAATGCTAAATATTGAGAAAATAATCAGATTTTCCATGAAAAAAGTAGGTATAAAAGCAGAAAAAGTAATATGAAAAGAAGAAACTAGTAAAAATCACAGGAAAAAGTTGGTTAAAGATCAAAAACTTTCATAGTAGTTCAGGAAATGTGGGTTTCAGCGCAGTATATATATATAAATATATATATAATATAAAAATATTGAGAAAATAATCAGATTTTCCATGAAAAAAGTAGGTAAAAGAGCAGAAAAAGTTATATGAAAAGAAGAAACTAGTAAAAATCACAGGAAAAAGTCGGTTAAAGATCAAAAACTTTCATAGTAGTTCAGGAAATGCGGGTTTCAGCGCAGTATATATATAAGAATAGCAGTATAATATAAAAATATTGAGAAAATAATCAGATTTTCCATGAAAAAAGTAGGTATAAAAGCAGAAAAAGTTATATGAAAAGAAGAAACTAGTAAAAATCACAGGAAAAAGTTGGTTAAAGATCAAAAACTTTCATAGTAGTTCAGGAAATGCGGGTTTCAGCGCAGTATGTATATATATATAATATAAAAATATTGAGAAAATAATCAGATTTTCCATGAAAAAAGTAGGTAAAAGAGCAGAAAAAGTTATATGAAAAGAAGAAACTAGTAAAAATCACAGGAAAAAGTCGGTTAAAGATCAAAAACTTTCATAGTAGTTCAGGAAATGCGGGTTTCAGCGCAGTATATATATATATATAATATAAAAATATTGAGAAAATAATCAGATTTTCCATGAAAAAAGTAGGTAGAAGAGCAGAAAAAGTTATATGAAAAGATGAAACTAGTAAAAATCACAGGAAAAAGTCGGTTAAAGATCAAAAACTTTCATAGTAGTTCAGGAAATGCGGGTTTCAGCGCAGTATGTATATATATATATAATATAAAAATATTGAGAAAATAATCAGATTTTCCATGAAAAAAGTAGGTAAAAGAGCAGAAAAAGTTATATGAAAAGAAGAAACTAGTAAAAATCACAGGAAAAAGTCGGTTAAAGATCAAAAACTTTCATAGTAGTTCAGGAAATGCGGGTTTCAGCGCAGTATATATATAAAAATAGCAGTATAATATAAAAATATTGAGAAAATAATCAGATTTTCCATGAAAAAAGTAGGTATAAAAGCAGAAAAAGTTATATGAAAAGAAGAAACTAGTAAAAATCACAGGAAAAAGTTATATGAAAAGAAGAAACTAGTAAAAATCACAGGAAAAAGTCGGTCAAAGATCAAAAACTTTCATAGTAGTTCAGGAAATGCTAAATATTGAGAAATCAATCAGATTTTCCATGAAAAAAGTAGGTATAAAAGCAGAAAAAGTAATATGAAAAGAAGAAACTAGTAAAAATCACAGGAAAAAGTTGGTTAAAGATCAAAAACTTTCATAGAAGTTCAGGAAATGCGGGTTTTAAGCGCAGTATGTATATATATATATATATATATAATATAAAAATATTGAGAAAATAATCAGATTTTCCATGAAAAAAGTAGGTAAAAGAGCAGAAAAAGTTTTATGAAAAGAAGAAACTAGTAAAAATCACAGGAAAAAGTCGGTTAAAGATCAAAAACTTTCATAGTAGTTCAGGAAATGCGGGTTTCAGCGCAGTATGTATATATATATATAATATAAAAATATTGAGAAAATAATCAGATTTTCCATGAAAAAAGTAGGTAAAAGAGCAGAAAAAGTTATATGAAAAGAAGAAACTAGTAAAAATCACAGGAAAAAGTCGGTTAAAGATCAAAAACTTTCATAGTAGTTCAGGAAATGCGGGTTTCAGCGCAGTATATATATAAAAATAGCAGTATAATATAAAAATATTGAGAAAATAATCAGATTTTCCATGAAAAAAGTAGGTATAAAAGCAGAAAAAGTTATATGAAAAGAAGAAACTAGTAAAAATCACAGGAAAAAGTTGGTTACAGATCAAAAACTTTCATAGTAGTTCAGGAAATGCGGGTTCCAGCGCTGTATGTATATATATATATATATAATATAAAAATATTGAGAAAATAATCAGATTTTCCATGAAAAAAGTAGGTAAAAGAGCAGAAAGAGTTATATGAAAAGAAGAAACCAGTAAAAATCACAGGAAAAAGAAGGTTAAAGATCAAAAACTTTCATAGTAGTTCAGGAAATGCGGGTTTCAGCGCAGTATGTATATATATATATAATATAAAAATATTGAGAAAATAATCAGATTTTCCATGAAAAAAGTAGGTAAAAGAGCAGAAAAAGTTATATGAAAAGAAGAAACTAGTAAAAATCACAGGAAAAAGTCGGTCAAAGATCAAAAACGTTCATAGTAGTTCAGGAAATGCGGGTTTAAGCGCAGTATATATATAAAAATAGCAGTATAATATAAAAATATTGAGAAAATAATCAGATTTTCCATGAAAAAAGTAGGTAAAAGAGCAGAAAAAGTTATATGAAAAGAAGAAACTAGTAAAAATCACAGGAAGAAGTCGGTCAAAGATCAAAAACTTTCATAGTAGTTCAGGAAATGCTAAATATTGAGAAAATAATCAGATTTTCCATGAAAAAAGTAGGTATAAAAGCAGAAAAAGTAATATGAAAAGAAGACTCTAGTAAAAATCACAGGAAAAAGTTGGTTAAAGATCAAAAACTTTCATAGTAGTTCAGGAAATGCGGGTTTCAGCGCAGTATATATATGTATATCTTCTTCTTCTTCTTCTTCTTGTGGCGCTACAGTCCGGGGTGAACCTGGGCCTCGGTCAACAATCCTCTCCAGCTGGCACGTTCTTTAGCCAGCTGCCTCCAATTTCGCACTCCAAGTTGGTTGAGGTCTTTTTCCACTTGAGTGCGCCATCGGGTTCGTGGTCGTCCTCTATTGCGTTGTCCCACTGGCTCGGAGTCGAAGACTCTTCGGGCTGGAGCAGTGTTGTCCATGCGCTCTACATGGCCTAGCCATCTTAGGCGTTGAATCCGTAGACGCCTGACTAGACTCATGTCGCTGTACAGCCCGTACAGTTCGTGGTTGAATCTCCTTCTCCAAGAACCTTCAACGCAAACAGGACCGAAGATTGAACGCAGAACTTTTCTCTCGAAGAGACCAAGTGCGTCTTCATCCGCTCTTGAGATAGTCCAAGCTTCCGCGCCATACAGCAGGACAGGGATGATCAAGGTCTTATATAAGGTGAGCTTGGTCTTTCGAGAGAGGGCTCGACTACTCAATTGCCTCTTGAGCCCAAAGAAACAGCGGTTGGCAAGAGTTATTCTGCGTTTAATCTCAGTACTGATGTTGTTCGCACTATTTACTTGGGAGCCGAGGTAGACGAAGTCCTTTACTACCTCGAAGTTGTAGCTGCCTATGGTGACGTTCTGACCGAGTCGTCGATGTTGTGTGTCCTTTCTTGATGACAGCATATACTTTGTTTTGCCCTCATTCACCGCTAAACCCATTTTTGCCGCCTCCGTCTCAATACAAGCAAACGCTTCATTGACGGCTCGCTGAGTTCGGCCAATCACGTCAATATCGTCCGCGTATGCTAGCAGTTGAACGGACTTCTGGAAGATCGTGCCTCTAGTGTTGGCGTGTGAGTTTCGCACGATCTTCTCCAACACGATGTTGAAGAAGTCACATGACAGCGCGTCGCCTTGTCTAAAACCTTTTTTGACATTGAAGGTCTCGGTGAGTTCCTTACCGACCTTGATGGAGCAGCGAGAGTTCTCCATCGTCATCCTGCACAATCTGACGAGTTTGGCAGGGATGTCAAAACTAGACATGGCGTTGTATAGCTCGTCTCTATGCACACTGTCATATGCGGCCTTAAAGTCGACAAATAGGTGGTGGGTGTCGATCTGCATCTCTTGGGTTTTTTCGAGGATCTGCCGTAATGTGAAAATTTGATCGATAGTGGACTTCCCAGGCCTGAAACCGCACTGATAAGGACCTATCAGGTTGTTGACGAATGGTTTCAGGCGCTCACACAGAACGGCAGAGAAGATTTTGTATGCGATGTTAAGGAGACTTATCCCCCGATAGTTGGCGCAGTCAAAGGGGTCTCCTTTCTTGTGGATCGGGCAAACGATACTAAGATTCCACTCGTCGGGCATGCTTTCCTCCGACCATATCCTACAGACGAGCTGGTGCATGCGCCCAACCAGATCATCTCCAGCTGCCTTAAACAGTTCCGCGGACAATCCATCCGCTCCAGCAGCTTTGTTCGACTTCAGTCTCGATATCGCTATCTTGACTTCGTCTAGATCGGGGGGACGGAATTCTCTTCTGTCGTCGTCCATTGCGTGGAGTGGAACATTCTGCCTGACAGCGGTATTGGTGTCCTCTTCGCCGTTTAACAGTCTGCAGAAGTGATCCTTCCAGATTCTCAGTATCGACTGCGACTCTACTACGAGTTGTCCCTCTTCGTTCCGACAGGCTTCTGTCCGATCCGAGTCGATGTTGGCACCTCGGAACGTTCGGACATCGAGGACACAGGAGGAGTGTCTGACGTCGATCGCAATGTGATCAATCTGGTTGACGGTTGATTGATCAGGGGACCGCCAGGTCCCTTTGTGAATGTTGAGGTGAGGGAACCGCGTGCTGGCTACAGTGAGGTTTCGTCCCGTCACGAAGTCCATCAGCCTGAGTCCATTGTCGGACGTGTTGTCGTGTAGGCTGTGTTTACCGACGACTCTAGCAAAGATTTCTTCCTTGCCCAGCTTTGCATTAAAATCTCCTAGAACGATCTTGGTGTCGTAGCTGGGGCACTGATCGTATGTTCTTTCTAGGAGATCATAGAAGTCATCCTTGCTATCATCGTCTTTGTCCTCCGTTGGGGCGTGGGCGCAAATTAGGCTGATGTTGCCGAATGTTGCCTTGATGCGGATTGTTGTGAGGCGTTCGCTTATGTATCTAAAGCTTAAGACTTCTTGCCTAAGTCTGCCTCGAACAACAAAACCGCATCCAAACAAGCGCTGCCTTCGCTCTTTGTAGCAATCGCCGTAATATATGTCGAAGTTTTTCATCCTCTTTTTGCCCGGCCCATCCCATCGTACCTCTTGGATGGCGGTGATGTCAGCCTTATAGGCTTCTAGGGCCTCCGCAAGTTCATCGGCTGCACGTGGTCTGTTCAGTGACCTCACATTCCACGTGCAGAACCGAAAATCGTTGTCCTTATTTCGTTGTCCATGGTCGTCAGCAGTAGGGTCATCCGTATCCGAGGCTTGTTGCCGTCTCTGAACTATTGCGAGTTTTACACGGTGGGGAAGTTAACCCCACGCGAAACCCCCGAACCTGGAGGACCGGGTCCTGGTTTAAACCCCCGGACAAGGGGTCGCTGCATACATTGGTTCACCTCTAAGCGGCTGCAGTAGAGGTTATCCAGAGGGCGCCGCGGGGAGGCTGTATGTCAACTTGACCTGTGCATTTACAGGGATCGTTGCTGGCATCTCGCCAAGTTGAGAGCAATCAACAACTTTGCCCTGGATGCACAGGCCCATGCCCTCCTATGTATATATATAATATAAAAATATTGAGAAAATAATCAGATTTTCCATGAAAAAGTAGGTAAAAGAGCAGAAAAAGTTATATGAAAAGAAGAAACTAGTAAAAATCACAGGAAAAAGAAGGTTAAAGATCAAAAACTTTCATAGTAGTTCAGGAAATGCGGGTTTCAGCGCAGTATGTATATATATATATAATATAAAAATATTGAGAAAATAATCAGATTTTCCATGAAAAAAGTAGGTAAAAGCGCAGAAAAAGTTATATGAAAAGAAGAAACTAGTAAAAATCACAGGAAAAAGTCGGTTAAAGATCAAAAACGTTCATAGTAGTTCAGGAAATGCGGGTTTAAGCGCAGTATATATATAAAAATAGCAGTATAATATAAAAATATTGAGAAAATAATCAGATTTTCCATGAAAAAAGTAGGTAAAAGAGCAGAAAAAGTTATATGAAAAGAAGAAACTAGTAAAAATCACAGGAAAAAGTCGGTTAAAGATCAAAAACTTTCATAGTAGTTCAGGAAATGCGGGTTTCAGCGCAGTATGTATATATATATATAATATAAAAATATTGAGAAAATAATCAGATTTTCCATGAAAAAAGTATGTAAAAGAGCAGAAGAAATTATATGAAAAGAAGAAACTAGTAAAAATCACAGGAAAAAGTCGGTTAAAGATCAAAAACGTTCATAGTAGTTCAGGAAATGCGGGTTTAAGCGCAGTATATATATAAAAATAGCAGTTTAATATAAAAATATTGAGAAAATAATCAGATTTTCCATGAAAAAAGTAGGTAAAAGAGCAGAAAAAGTTATATGAAAAGAAGAAACTAGTAAAAATCACAGGAAAAAGTTGGTTAAAGATGAAAAACCTTCATAGTAGTTAAGGAAATGCGGGTTTAGCGCAGTATATATATATATTTATATAGTATAAGAATATTGAGAAAATAATCAGATTTTCCATGAAAAAAGTAGGTAAAAGAGCAGAAAAAGTTATATGAAAAGAAGAAACTAGTAAAAATCACAGGAAGAAGTCGGTTAAAGATCAAAAACTTTCATAGTAGTTCAGGAAATGCTAAATATTGAGAAAATAATCAGATTTTCCATGAAAAAAGTAGGTATAAAAGCAGAAAAAGTAATATGAAAAGAAGAAACTAGTAAAAATCACAGGAAAAAGTTGGTTAAAGATCAAAAACTTTCATAGTAGTTCAGGAAATGTGGGTTTCAGCGCAGTATATATATATAAATATATATATAATATAAAAATATTGAGAAAATAATCAGATTTTCCATGAAAAAAGTAGGTAAAAGAGCAGAAAAAGTTATATGAAAAGAAGAAACTAGTAAAAATCACAGGAAAAAGTTGGTTAAAGATCAAAAGAAGAAACTAGTAAAAATCACAGGAAGAAGTCGGTCAAAGATCAAAAACTTTCATAGTAGTTCAGGAAATGCTAAATATTGAGAAAATAATCAGATTTTCCATGAAAAAAGTAGGTATAAAAGCAGAAAAAGTAATATGAAAAGAAGAAACTAGTAAAAATCACAGGAAAAAGTTGGTTAAAGATCAAAAACTTTCATAGAAGTTCAGGAAATGCGGGTTTTAAGCGCAGTATGTATATATATATATATATAATATAAAAATATTGAGAAAATAATCAGATTTTCCATGAAAAAAGTAGGTAAAAGAGCAGAAAAAGTTTTATGAAAAGAAGAAACTAGTAAAAATCACAGGAAAAAGTCGGTTAAAGATCAAAAACTTTCATAGTAGTTCAGGAAATGCGGGTTCCAGCGCAGTATGTATATATATATATATAATATAAAAATATTGAGAAAATAATCAGATTTTCCATGAAAAAAGTAGGTAAAAGAGCAGAAAGAGTTATATGAAAAGAAGAAACCAGTAAAATCACAGGAAAAAGAAGGTTAAAGATCAAAAACTTTCATAGTAGTTCAGGAAATGCGGGTTTCAGCGCAGTATGTATATATATATATAATATAAAAATATTGAGAAAATAATCAGATTTTCCATGAAAAAAGTAGGTAAAAGAGCAGAAAAAGTTATATGAAAAGAAGAAACTAGTAAAAATCACAGGAAAAAGTCGGTTAAAGATCAAAAACTTTCATAGTAGTTCAGGAAAT
Organism: Eristalis arbustorum; assembly: GCA_916610145.1. Lineage (NCBI taxonomy): Eukaryota > Metazoa > Arthropoda > Insecta > Diptera > Syrphidae > Eristalis > Eristalis arbustorum. Next base: position 97,611 of record CAKAIZ010000341.1, on the reverse strand, counting down.
GCGGGTTTCAGCGCAGTATATATATATATATATAATATAAAAATATTGAGAAAATAATCAGATTTTCCATGAAAAAAGTATGTAAAAGAGCAGAAGAAATTATATGAAAAGAAGAAACTAGTAAAAATCACAGGAAAAAGTCGGTTAAAGATCAAAAACGTTCATAGTAGTTCAGGAAATGCGGGTTTAAGCGCAGTATATATATAAAAATAGCAGTTTAATATAAAAATATTGAGAAAATAATCAGATTTTCCATGAAAAAAGTAGGTAAAAGAGCAGAAAAAGTTATATGAAAAGAAGAAACTAGTAAAAATCACAGGAAAAAGTTGGTTAAAGATGAAAAACCTTCATAGTAGTTCAGGAAATGCGGGTTTAGCGCAGTATATATATATATTTATATAGTATAAGAATATTGAGAAAATAATCAGATTTTCCATGAAAAAAGTAGGTAAAAGAGCAGAAAAAGTTATATGAAAAGAAGAAACTAGTAAAAATCACAGGAAGAAGTCGGTTAAAGATCAAAAACTTTCATAGTAGTTCAGGAAATGCTAAATATTGAGAAAATAATCAGATTTTCCATGAAAAAAGTAGGTATAAAAGCAGAAAAAGTAATATGAAAAGAAGAAACTAGTAAAAATCACAGGAAAAAGTTGGTTAAAGATCAAAAACTTTCATAGTAGTTCAGGAAATGTGGGTTTCAGCGCAGTATATATATATAAATATATATATAATATAAAAATATTGAGAAAATAATCAGATTTTCCATGAAAAAAGTAGGTAAAAGAGCAGAAAAAGTTATATGAAAAGAAGAAACTAGTAAAAATCACAGGAAAAAGTTGGTTAAAGATCAAAAGAAGAAACTAGTAAAAATCACAGGAAGAAGTCGGTCAAAGATCAAAAACTTTCATAGTAGTTCAGGAAATGCTAAATATTGAGAAAATAATCAGATTTTCCATGAAAAAAGTAGGTATAAAAGCAGAAAAAGTAATATGAAAAGAAGAAACTAGTAAAAATCACAGGAAAAAGTTGGTTAAAGATCAAAAACTTTCATAGAAGTTCAGGAAATGCGGGTTTTAAGCGCAGTATGTATATATATATATATAATATAAAAATATTGAGAAAATAATCAGATTTTCCATGAAAAAAGTAGGTAAAAGAACAGAAAAAGTTTTATGAAAAGAAGAAACTAGTAAAAATCACAGGAAAAAGTCGGTTAAAGATCAAAAACTTTCATAGTAGTTCAGGAAATGCGGGTTCCAGCGCAGTATGTATATATATATATATATATAATATAAAAATATTGAGAAAATAATCAGATTTTCCATGAAAAAAGTAGGTAAAAGAGCAGAAAGAGTTATATGAAAAGAAGAAACCAGTAAAAATCACAGGAAAAAGAAGGTTAAAGATCAAAAACTTTCATAGTAGTTCAGGAAATGCGGGTTTCAGCGCAGTATGTATATATATATATAATATAAAAATATTGAGAAAATAATCAGATTTTCCATGAAAAAAGTAGGTAAAAGAGCAGAAAAAGTTATATGAAAAGAAGAAACTAGTAAAAATCACAGGAAAAAGTCGGTCAAAGATCAAAAACGTTCATAGTAGTTCAGGAAATGCGGGTTTAAGCGCAGTATATATATAAAAATAGCAGTATAATATAAAAATATTGAGAAAATAATCAGATTTTCCATGAAAAAAGTAGGTATAAAAGCAGAAAAAGTAATATGAAAAGAAGAAACTAGTAAAAATCACAGGAAAAAGTTGGTTAAAGATCAAAAACTTTCATAGTAGTTCAGGAAATGCGGGTTTCAGCGCAGTACATATATGTATATATATAATATAAAAATATTGAGAAAATAATCAGATTTTCCATGAAAAAGTAGGTAAAAGAGCAGAAAAAGTTATATGAAAAGAAGAAACTAGTAAAAATCACAGGAAAAAGAAGGTTAAAGATCAAAAACTTTCATAGTAGTTCAGGAAATGCGGGTTTCAGCGCAGTATGTATATATATATATATAATATAAAAATATTGAGAAAATAATCAGATTTTCCATGAAAAAAGTAGGTAAAAGAGCAGAAAAAGTTATATGAAAAGAAGAAACTAGTAAAAATCACAGGAAAAAGTCGGTTAAAGATCAAAAACGTTCATAGTAGTTCAGGAAATGCGGGTTTAAGCGCAGTATATATATAAAAATAGCAGTATAATATAAAAATATTGAGAAAATAATCAGATTTTCCATGAAAAAAGTAGGTAAAAGAGCAGAAAAAGTTATATGAAAAGAAGAAACTAGTAAAAATCACAGGAAAAAGTCGGTTAAAGATCAAAAACTTTCATAGTAGTTCAGGAATGAATTTCCATGAAAAAAGTAGGTAAAAGAGCAGAAAAAGTTATATGAAAAGAAGAAACTAGTAAAAATCACAGGAAAAAGTTGGTTAAAAATCAAAAGAAGAAACTAGTAAAAATCACAGGAAAAAGTCGGTTAAAGATCAAAAACTTTCATAGTAGTTCAGGAAATGCGGGTTTCAGCGCAGTATGTATATATATATATAATATAAAAATATTGAGAAAATAATCAGATTTTCCATGAAAAAAGTAGGTAAAAGAGCAGAAAAAGTTATATGAAAAGAAGAAACTAGTAAAAATCACAGGAAAAAGTCGGTTAAAGATCAAAAACGTTCATAGTAGTTCAGGAAATGCGGGTTTAAGCGCAGTATATATATAAAAATAGCAGTATAATATAAAAATATTGAGAAAATAATCAGATTTTCCATGAAAAAAGTAGGTAAAAGAGCAGAAAAAGTTATATGAAAAGAAGAAACTAGTAAAAATCACAGGAAAAAGTCGGTTAAAGATCAAAAACTTTCATAGTAGTTCAGGAAATGCGGGTTTCAGCGCAGTATATATATAAAAATAGCAGTATAATATAAAAATATTGAGAAAATAATCAGATTTTCCATGAAAGAAGTAGGTATAAAAGCAGAAAAAGTTATATGAAAAGAAGAAACTAGTAAAAATCACAGGAAAAAGTTGGTTAAAGATCAAAAACTTTCATAGTAGTTCAGGAAATGCGGGTTCCAGCGCAGTATGTATATATATATATATATAATATAAAAATATTGAGAAAATAATCAGATTTTCCATGAAAAAAGTAGGTAAAAGAGCAGAAAGAGTTATATGAAAAGAAGAAACCAGTAAAAATCACAGGAAAAAGAAGGTTAAAGATCAAAAACTTTCATAGTAGTTCAGGAAATGCGGGTTTCAGCGCAGTATGTATATATATATATAATATAAAAATATTGAGAAAATAATCAGATTTTCCATGAAAAAAGTAGGTAAAAGAGCAGAAAAAGTTATATGAAAAGAAGAAACTAGTAAAAATCACAGGAAAAAGTCGGTCAAAGATCAAAAACGTTCATAGTAGTTCAGGAAATGCGGGTTTAAGCGCAGTATATATATAAAAATAGCAGTATAATATAAAAATATTGAGAAAATAATCAGATTTTCCATGAAAAAAGTAGGTAAAAGAGCAGAAAAAGTTATATGAAAAGAAGAAACTAGTAAAAAATCACAGGAAGAAGTCGGTTAAAGATCAAAAAACTTTCATAGTAGTTCAGGAAATGCTAAATATTGAGAAAATAATCAGATTTTCCATGAAAAAAGTAGGTATAAAAGCAGAAAAAGTAATATGAAAAGAAGAAACTAGTAAAAATCACAGGAAAAAGTTGGTTAAAGATCAAAAACTTTCATAGTAGTTCAGGAAATGCGGGTTTCAGCGCAGTATATATATGTATATATATAATATAAAAATATTGAGAAAATAATCAGATTTTCCATGAAAAAGTAGGTAAAAGAGCAGAAAAAGTTATATGAAAAGAAGAAACTAGTAAAAATCACAGGAAAAAGAAGGTTAAAGATCAAAAACTTTCATAGTAGTTCAGGAAATGCGGGTTTCAGCGCAGTATGTATATATATATATAATATAAAAATATTGAGAAAATAATCAGATTTTCCATGAAAAAAGTAGGTAAAAGAGCAGAAAAAGTTATATGAAAAGAAGAAACTAGTAAAAATCACAGGAAAAAGTCGGTTAAAGATCAAAAACGTTCATAGTAGTTCAGGAAATGCGGGTTTAAGCGCAGTATATATATATAAATAGCAGTATAATATAAAAATATTGAGAAAATAATCAGATTTCCATGAAAAAAGTAGGTAAAAGAGCAGAAAAAGTTATATGAAAAGAAGAAACTAGTAAAAATCACAGGAAAAAGTCGGTTAAAGATCAAAAACTTTCATAGTAGTTCAGGAAATGCGGGTTTCAGCGCAGTATATATATATATATATATAATATAAAAATATTGAGAAAATAATCAGATTTTCCATGAAAAAAGTATGTAAAAGAGCAGAAGAAATTATATGAAAAGAAGAAACTAGTAAAAATCACAGGAAAAAGTCGGTTAAAGATCAAAAACGTTCATAGTAGTTCAGGAAATGCGGGTTTAAGCGCAGTATATATATAAAAATAGCAGTATAATATAAAAATATTGAGAAAATAATCAGATTTTCCATGAAAAAAGTAGGTAAAAGAGCAGAAAAAGTTATATGAAAAGAAGAAACTAGTAAAAATCACAGGAAAAAGTTGGTTAAAGATGAAAAACCTTCATAGTAGTTCAGGAAATGCGGGTTTAGCGCAGTATATATATATATTTATATAGTATAAGAATATTGAGAAAATAATCAGATTTTCCATGAAAAAAGTAGGTAAAAGAGCAGAAAAAGTTATATGAAAAGAAGAAACTAGTAAAAATCACAGGAAGAAGTCGGTTAAAGATCAAAAACTTTCATAGTAGTTCAGGAAATGCTAAATATTGAGAAAATAATCAGATTTTCCATGAAAAAAGTAGGTATAAAAGCAGAAAAAGTAATATGAAAAGAAGAAACTAGTAAAAATCACAGGAAAAAGTTGGTTAAAGATCAAAAACTTTCATAGTAGTTCAGGAAATGTGGGTTTCAGCGCAGTATATATATATAAATATATATATAATATAAAAATATTGAGAAAATAATCAGATTTTCCATGAAAAAAGTAGGTAAAAGAGCAGAAAAAGTTATATGAAAAGAAGAAACTAGTAAAAATCACAGGAAAAAGAAGGTAAAAGATCAAAAACGTTCATAGTAGTTCAGGAAATGCTGGTTTCAGCGCAGTATGTATATATATATATATAATATAAAAATATTGAGAAAATAACCAGATTTTCCATGAAAAAAGTAGGTAAAAGAGCAGAAAAAGTTATATGAAAAGAAGAAACTAGTAAAAATCACAGGAAAAAGTTGGTTAAAGATGAAAAACCTTCATAGTAGTTCAGGAAATGCGGGTTTAGCGCAGTATATATATATATTTATACAGTATAAGAATATTGAGAAAATAATCAGATTTTCCATGAAAAAAGTAGGTAAAAGAGCAGAAAAAGTTATATGAAAAGAAGAAACTAGTAAAAATCACAGGAAGAAGTCGGTTAAAGATCAAAAACTTTCATAGTAGTTCAGGAAATGCTAAATATTGAGAAAATAATCAGATTTTCCATGAAAAAAGTAGGTATAAAAGCAGAAAAAGTAATATGAAAAGAAGAAACTAGTAAAAATCACAGGAAAAAGTTGGTTAAAGATCAAAAACTTTCATAGTAGTTCAGGAAATGTGGGTTTCAGCGCAGTATATATATATAATATATATATAATATAAAAATATTGAGAAAATAATCAGATTTTCCATGAAAAAAGTAGGTAAAAGAGCAGAAAAAGTTATATGAAAAGAAGAAACTAGTAAAAATCACAGGAAAAAGAAGGTAAAAGATCAAAAACTTTCATAGTAGTTCAGGAAATGCTGGTTTCAGCGCAGTATGTATATATATATATATAATATAAAAATATTGAGAAAATAACCAGATTTTCCATGAAAAAAGTAGGTAAAAGAGCAGAAAAAGTTATATGAAAAGAAGAAACTAGTAAAAATCACAGGAAAAAGTTGGTTAAAGATCAAAAACTTTCATAGTAGTTCAGGAAATGTGGGTTTCAGCGCAGTATATATATATAAATATATATATAATATAAAAATATTGAGAAAATAATCAGATTTTCCATGAAAAAAGTAGGTAAAAGAGCAGAAAAAGTTATATGAAAAGAAGAAACTAGTAAAAATCACAGGAAAAAGAAGGTAAAAGATCAAAAACTTTCATAGTAGTTCAGGAAATGCTGGTTTCAGCGCAGTATGTATATATATATATATAATATAAAAATATTGAGAAAATAACCAGATTTTCCATGAAAAAAGTAGGTAAAAGAGCAGAAAAAGTTATATGAAAAGAAGAAACTAGTAAAAATCACAGGAAGAAGTCGGTTAAAGATCAAAAACTTTCATAGTAGTTCAGGAAATGCTAAATATTGAGAAAATAATCAGATTTTCCATGAAAAAAGTAGGTATAAAAGCAGAAAAAGTAATATGAAAAGAAGAAACTAGTAAAAATCACAGGAAAAAGTTGGTTAAAGATCAAAAACTTTCATAGTAGTTCAGGAAATGTGGGTTTCAGCGCAGTATATATATATAAATATATATATAATATAAAAATATTGAGAAAATAATCAGATTTTCCATGAAAAAAGTAGGTAAAAGAGCAGAAAAAGTTATATGAAAAGAAGAAACTAGTAAAAATCACAGTAAACATTCGGTTAAAGATCAAAGACTTTCAAAGTAGTTCAGGAAATGCGGGTTTCAGCGCAGTATATATATAAAAATAGCAGTATAATATAAAAATATTGAGAAAATAATCAGATTTTCCTTGAAAAAAGTAGGTAAAAGAGCAGAAAAAGTTATATGAAAAGAAGAAACTAGTAAAAATCACAGGAAAAAGTCGGTTAAAGATCAAAAACTTTCATAGTAGTTCAGGAAATGCGGGTTTCAGCGCAGTATATATATATATATAATATAAAAATAGGGGGCAGGGTCTATGCTCACAGGGCAAAGTTGCTGATCGCTCTCAACTTGGCGGGATGCCAGCAACGATCCTTGTCGATGCATAGATCAAGTTGACATGCAGCCTCCAAGCGGCGCCCCCTGGATAGCTTTCACAACACCCGTTGTGAGGTGAACCAATGCATGCAGCGTTTCCCCAGCGGTTGTGCGGAGGGCTAACAACCCACCCACAAAAAAAAAATAACTGTTACGGAAGAGCAAGCAGCCTCGGACGAACGGACGGAACCCCAACGACGACACGGCGCGAAAAAGGACTACGATTTGCGAGTGTGCTCCTGGAATGTAAGAACTCTCTACACTCCGGGGGCCGCACAAAAACTGGAAAATATCCTCACGCAGTATAAAGCGGATATTACTGCGCTCCAGGAAATACGCTGGATAGGACACGGAATTATGAAAAAGAAAGAGTGCGACATATATTACAGCTGTCATAAAAGGTTGCACATATATGGATGCGGATTCGTCGTGGGAAAGCGGCTAAGGTCGAAGGTCATCGACTTCAAACCGATAAGCGATCGCCTGGCTGTGATCCACATCCAAGGCAGATTCTACAACATCAGCCTCATATGTGCACACGCCCCTACCGACGAAGCTGAAGACTCTGTCAAAGAGGATTTTTACGACCTCTTGGACGGTGCCTACGGAGCCTGTCCGGAGTACGATGTCAAAATCGTACTCGGAGACTTCAATGCTAAAATCGGTAAGGAAAACATCTTTGGCGGAGTGATCGGAAAGCACAGCCTCCACGACACTACAACAGACAACGGCTTCCGACTCACAGACTTTGCGACAGCACGTAATATGGTCATAAGTAGCACAAGGTTCCCTCGCAAAAAAATCCACACAGCAACCTGGCGATCCCCGGATGGTCGAACCGCCAACCAAATCGACCATGTGCTTATTGACGGAAGACACGCGTCAAACATCCTGGATGTGCGAACATTCAGGGGGGCAAACGTCGACTCTGACCACTTTCTTGTTGCAGCAAGATTCAGAGCTCGACTGTCCAATGTCAGAAAGCTGCACCAGCCGACAAAGAAAACTTTTGACATTGGACGCCTAAGCACACCGGAGATTGCCAGAGCCTACGAAGAGCAATTAAGTGAGAGACTCTCCGGTATGCCTACGTCAAGTGCCAACGAGATGTGGTTGCATTGCCGCTCGGCCATCAAAGAGGTAGCCGAAACTACATTAGGCTACCTACCACCCCCGACAAGAAACCCGTGGTATGATGGCGAGTGTGAGCAGAAAAAACGTGCAACCGACGAGGCATACCAAAAAGCGCTGCAACGGAAAACAAGAGCAGCGCAAGAGGAGTACCGGGCTAGAAGACGGGAGGAGAAAAAGCTTCTACGCCTGAAGAAAAGGTCTCTCGCAACCTCCCAGCTCAAGGATATCGAAGAGTCTAGGGACACGCAAAAAATACGGGCCTTTTACAAAAAAGCCAAAAGCCTGGCCACAGGCTTTAGGAAAGGCACCCAGGCTCTTCGAAATTGCGAGGGTAACCTAGTTACGGACCCCCAGGGAATAGTGGATGTGTTTAAGCAGCACTTCCAACAGCTGCTTAGCGGGCCTGACCAGGAGAGAGTGATAGGGAACCAGGAAATCCCAACTCCAGTCGACGAAGAAGTCCTCCCACCTAGCTTTGAAGAAGTCGGTACAGCCATTAAAAGGCTGAAGAACAACAAAGCCGCAGGCTCAGATGGCTTACCATCGGAGCTTTTCAAAGCTGGGGGCAATGTAATGGTAGGGAGCATGCACCAAATCATTTGCCGAATTTGGGAAGATGAAAGCATGCCCGACGACTGGAATATCAGCTCCATATGCCCCATCCACAAAAAAGGCGATCCTACCTCCTGCAAGAACTACAGAGGTATATCCCTGCTCAATGTCGCCTACAAGATCCTATCCAGCGTACTGTGTGAACGTCTAAAGCCGTTTTGCACCGCACTAATCGGCACGTACCAGTGCGGCTTCCGGCCCGGCAAATCGACTACAGACCAAATCTTAACACTAAGGCAGATCCTGGAGAAGACCAGCGAGTTTCAAATCGATACTCACCATCTTTTCATCGATTTTAAAGCCGCATACGACAGCATTCATCGCAAGGAGCTATTCGAAGCGATGGCCGAATTCGGGATCCCGGGAAAACTGATCCGGTTGTGTCGCACCACGCTAACACATACGCGATGCACCGTGCAGTTCGGTTCAAAAACCTCTGAACCGTTCGAAACCTGCACCGGATTTCGGCAAGGAGATGCGCTGTCTTGTGATTTCTTCAATCTGGTACTGGAGAAGATAGTGCGGCGGGCAAAAGTCAACACGGAAGGCACTATCTTCTACAAGTCAGTCCAGCTGTTGGGGTACGCGGATGACATCGACATTGTCGCGCGGTCCCAACGTGCCATCGTGGAAGCTTTCACGGCAATTGAGGAACAGGCGAAACGAGCTGGTCTTAAGGTTAACGAGGACAAACCAAAATATATGCTGTCGAGCAAACAACGATCCGCCGCACACCACCTAGGCCAAAACGTTACAATCGACAGCTACAATTTCGAGGTAGTAAAGGAGTTTGTCTACCTCGGGGCAAATGTAAACTCTACGAATGACATCGTAGTGGAGATCCGACGTAGAATCGCCCTTGGCAACCGATACTACTTCGGTCTGTCAAAACAACTGGGCTCGAAACTCCTGACTCGAAGGACCAAAGTCATGCTCTACAAAACCCTTATCCTGCCAGTCCTACTTTATGGAGCCGAAAGCTGGACATTAAGTAAGGCTGCAGAGCTGATTCTTGGTGCCTTCGAAAGAAAAATTCTACGTCGGATATATGGTCCCGTCTGCGAGGAAGGCAAATGGAGGAGAAGACACAACCGCGAACTCTACGAGCTGTACAAGGATGTGGATGTAGTCCGGAAGGCAAAAATCCGTCGACTACACTGGCTCGGCCACATAGAGCGAATGGACAACAACGCTCCAGCAAAGAGGGTCTTCGAATCCGAGCCTCCTGGTTCGAGAAGGAGAGGAAGACCGAACCTCCGGTATAAAGACCAAGTCATCGCGGATGCAAGACAGCTTGGCCTTGATGACTGGAAACAGCGTGCCCAGGACCGTCACCGATGGAAGGCAGCAATTGCTCAGGCTCAGACCCTTTATGGTTCGTCTGCCTGATAAGTAAGTAAGTATAATATAAAAATATTGAGAAAATAATCAGATTTTCCATGAAAAAAGTAGGTAAAAGAGCAGAAAAAGTTATATGAAAAGAAGAAACTAGTAAAAATCACAGGAAAAAGTTGGTTAAAGATCAAAAACTTTCATAGTAGTTCAGGAAATGCGGGTTTCAGCGCAGTATGTATATATATATATAATATAAAAATATTGAGAAAATAATCAGATTTTCCATGAAAAAAGTAGGTAAAAGAGCAGAAAAAGTTATATGAAAAGAAGAAACTAGTAAGAATCACAGGAAAAAGTCGGTTAAAGATGAAAAACTCTCATAGTAGTTCAGGAAATGCGGGTTTAGCGCAGTATATATATATATATAATATAAAATTATTGAGAAAATAATCAGATTTTCCATAAGAAAAGTAGGTAAAAGAGCAGAAAAAGTTATATGAAAAGAAGAAACTAGTAAAAATCACAGGGAAAAAGTCGGTTAAAGATCAAAAACTTTCATAGTAGTTCAGGAAATGCGGGTTTCAGCGCAGTATATATATAAAAATAGCAGTATGATATAAAAATATTGAGAAAATAATCAGATTTTCCATGAAAAAAGTAGGTAAAAGAGCAGAAAAAGTTATATGAAAAGAAGAAACTAGTAAAAATCACAGGAAAAGTTGGTTAAAGATCAAAAACTTTCATAGTAGTTCAGGAAATGTGGGTTTCAGCGCAGTATGTATATATATATATATATAATATAAAAATATTGAGAAAATAATCAGATTTTCCATGAAAAAAGTAGGTAAAAGAGCAGAAAAAGTTGTATGAAAAGAAGAAACTAGTAAAAATCACAGGAAAAAGTCGGTTAAAGATCAAAAACTTTCATAGTAGTTCAGGAAATGCGGGTTTCAGCGCAGTATGTATATATATATATATATATAATATAAAAATATTGAGAAAATAATCAGATTTTCCATGAAAAAAGTATGTAAAAGAGCAGAAGAAGTTATATGAAAAGAAGAAACTAGTAAAAATCACAGGAAAAAGTCGGTTTAAGATCAAAAACTTTCATAGAAGTTCAGGAAATGCGGGTTTCAGCGCAGTATATATATATATATCTATAATATAAAAATATTGAGAAAATAATCAGATTTTCCATGAAAAAAGTAGGTAAAAGAGCAGAAAAAGTTATATGAAAAGAAGAAACTAGTAAAAATCACAGGAAAAAGTCGGTTAAAGATCAAAAACGTTCATAGTAGTTCAGGAAATGCGGGTTTAAGCGCAGTATATATATAAAAATAGCAGTATAATATAAAAATATTGAGAAAATAATCAGATTTTCCATGAAAAAAGTAGGTAAAAGAGCAGAAAAAGTTATATGAAAAGAAGAAACTAGTAAAAATCACAGGAAAAAGTCGGTTAAAGATCAAAAACTTTCATAGTAGTTCAGGAAATGCGGGTTTCAGCGCAGTATATATATATATATATAATACAAAAATATTGAGAAAATAATCAGATTTTCCATGAAAAAAGTATGTAAAAGAGCAGAAGAAGTTTTATGAAAAGAAGAAACTAGTAAAAATCACAGGAAAAAGTCGGTTAAAGATCAAAAACGTTCATAGTAGTTCAGGAAATGCGGGTTTCAGCGCAGTATATATATAAAAATAGCAGTAAAATATAAAAATATTGAGAAAATAATCAGATTTTCCATGAAAAAAGTAGGTATAAAAGCAGAAAAAGTTATATGAAAAGAAGAAACTAGTAAAAATCACAGGAAAAAGTTGGTTAAAGATCAAAAACTTTCATAGTAGTTCAGGAAATGCGGGTTTCAGCGCAGTATATATATAAAAATAGCAGTAAAATATAAAAATATTGAGAAAATAATCAGATTTTCCATGAAAAAAAGTAGGTATAAAAGCAGAAAAAGTTATATGAAAAGAAGAAACTAGTAAAAATCACAGGAAAAAGTTGGTTAAAGATCAAAAACTTTCATAGTAGTTCAGGAAATGCGGGTTTCAGCGCAGTATATATATATATATATAATATAAAAATATTGAGAAAATAATCAGATTTTCTATGAAAAAAGTAGGTAAAAGAGCAGAAAAAGTTATATGAAAAGAAGAAACTAGTAAAAATCACAGGAAAAAGTCGGTTAAAGATCAAAAACTTTCATAGTAGTTCAGGAAATGCGGGTTTCAGCGCAGTATATATATATATATATATAATATAAAAATATTGAGAAAATAATCAGATTTTCCATGAAAAAAGTATGTAAAAGAGCAGAAGAAGTTATATGAAAAGAAGAAACTAGTAAAAATCACAGGAAAAAGTCGGTTAAAGATCAAAAACGTTCATAGTAGTTCAGGAAATGCGGGTTTCAGCGCAGTATATATATAAAAATAGCAGTAAAATATAAAAATATTGAGAAAATAATCAGATTTTCCATGAAAAAAGTAGGTAAAAAAGCAGAAAAAGTTATATGAAAAGAAGAAACTAGTAAAAATCACAGGAAAAAGTCGGTTAAAGATCAAAAACGTTCATAGTAGTTCAGGAAATGCGGGTTTAAGCGCAGTATATATATGAAAATAGCAGTATAATATAAAAATATTGAGAAAATAATCAGATTTTCCATGAAAAAAGTAGGTAAAAGAGCAGAAAAAGTTATATGAAAAGAAGAAACTAGTAAAAATCACAGGAAAAAGTTGGTTAAAGATGAAAAACTTTCATTGTAGTTAAGGAAATGCGGGTTTAGCGCAGTTTATATATATATATATAATATAAAAATATTGAGAAAATAATCAGATTTTCCATGAAAAAAGCAGGTAAAAGAGCAGAAAAAGTTATATGAAAAGAAGAAACTAGTAAAAATCACAGGAAAAAGTCGGTTAAAGATCAAAAACTTTCATAGTAGTTCAGGATATGCGGGTTTTTGAGCGCAGTATGTATATATATATATAATATAAAAATATTGAGAAAATAATCAGATTTTCCATGAAAAAAGTAGGTAAAAGAGCACAAAAAGTTATATGAAAAGAAGAAACTAGTAAAAATCACAGGAAAAAGTCGGTTAAAGATCAAAAACTTTCATAGTAGTTCACAAGTATGTATATATATATATATAATATAAAAATATTGAGAAAATAATCAGATTTTCCATGAAAAAAGTAGGTAAAAGAGCAGAAAAAGTTATATGAAAAGAAGAAACTAGTACAAATCACAGGAAAAAGTCGGTTAAAGATCAAAAACTATCATAGTAGTTCAGGAAATGCGGGTTTCAGCGCAGTATATATATATATATATATAATATAAAAATATTGAGAAAATAATCAGATTTTCCATGAAAAAAGTAGGTAAAAGGGCAGAAAAAGTTATATGAAAAGAAGAAACTAGTAAAAATCACAGGAAAAAGAAGGTTAAAGATCAAAAACTTTCATAGTAGTTGAGGAAATGCGGGTTTCAGCGCAGTATATATATATATATATATATAATATAAAAATATTGAGAAAATAATCAGATTTTCCATGAAAAAAGTAGGTAAAAGAGCAGAAAAAGTTATATGAAAAGAAGAAACTAGTAAAAATCACAGGAAAAAGAAGGTTAAAGATCAAAAACTTTCATAGTAGTTGAGGAATAGCGGGCTTAAGCGCAGTATATATATAAAAATAGCAGTATAATATAAAAATATTGAGAAAATAATCAGATTTTCCATGAAAAAAGTAGTAGTAGTAGTAGTAGCAGAAAAAATTATATGAAAAGAAGAAACTAGTAAAAATCACAGAAGTACACAAAGTCACAAAAAGTAGTAGTAGTAGTAGTAGCAGAAAAAGTTATATGAAAAGAAGAAACTAGTAAAAATCACAGGAAAAAGTCGGTTAAAGATCAAAAACTTTCATAGTAGTTCAGGAAATGCGGGTTTCAGCGCAGTATATATATATATATATATATATATATATATATATATATATATATAATATAAAAATATTGAGAAAATAATCAGAATTTCCGCGAAAAAAGTAGGTAAAAGAGCAGAAAAAGTTATATGAAAAGAAGAAACTAGTAAAAATCACAGGAAAAAGTCGGTTAAAGATCAAAAACTTTCATAGTAGTTCAGGAAAGGCGGGTTTCAGCGCAGTATGTATATATATCTATAATATAAAAATATTGAGAAAATAATCAGATTTTCCATGAAAAAAGTACGTAAAAGAGCAGAAAAAGTTATATGAAAAGAAGAAACTAGTAAACATCACAGGAAAAAGTCGGTTAAAGATCAAAAACTTTCATAGTAGTTCAGGAAATGCGGGTTTCAGCGCAGTATATATATATATATATATATATATATAATATAAAAATATTGAGAAAATAATCAGATTTTCCACGAAAAAAGTAGGTAAAAGAGCAGAAAAAGTTATATGAAAAGAAGAAACTAGTAAAAATCACAGGAAAAAGTCGGTTAAAGATCAAAAACGTTCATAGTAGTTCAGGAAATGCGCGTTTAAACGCAGTATATATATAAAAATAGCAGTATAATATAAAAATATTGAGAAAATAATCAGATTTTCCATGAAAAAAGTAGGTAAAAGAGCAGAAAAAGTTATATGAAAAGAAGAAACTAGTAAAAATCACAGGAAAAAGTCGGTTAAAGATCAAAAACGTTCATAGTAGTTCAGGAAATGCGGGTTTCAGCGCAGTATATATATATATATATATAATATAAAAATATTGAGAAAATAAACAGATTTTCCACGAAAAAAGTAGGTAAAAGAGCAGAAAAAGTTATATGAAAAGAAGAAACTAGTAAAAAACACAGGAAAAAGTCGGTTAAAGATCAAAAACTTTCATAGTAGTTCAGGAAAGGCGGGTTTCAGCGCAGTATGTATATATATCTATAATATAAAAATATTGAGAAAATAATCAGATTTTCCATGAAAAAAGTAGGTAAAGGAGCAGAAAAAGTTATATGAAAAGAAGAAACTAGTAAAAATCACAGGAAAAAGTCGGTAAAAGATCAAAAACTTTCATAGTAGTTCAGGAAATGCGGGTTTCAGCGCAGTATATATATATATAATATAAAAATATTGAGAAAATAATCAGATTTTCCACGAAAAAAGTAGGTAAAAGAGCAGAAAAAGTTATATGAAAAGAAGAAACTAGTAAAAATCACAGGAAAAAGTCGGTTAAAGATCAAAAACTTTCATAGTAGTTCAGGAAATGCGGGTTTCAGCGCAGTATATATATATATATATAATATAAAAATATTGAGAAAATAATCAGATTTTCCAAGAAAACAGTAGGTAAAAGAGCAGAAAAAGTTATATGAAAAGAAGAAACTAGTAAAAATCACAGGAAAAAGTCGGTTAAATATCAAAAACTTTCATAGTAGTTCAGGAAAGGCGGGTTTCAGCGCAGTATGTATATATATCTATAATATAAAAATATTGAGAAAATAATCAGATTTTCCATGAAAAAAGTAGGTAAAATGCAGAAAAAGTTATATGAAAAGAAGAAACTAGTAAAAATCACAGGAAAAAAGTCGGTTAAAGATCAAAAACTTTCATAGTAGTTCAGGAAATGCGGGTTTCAGCGCAGTATATATATATATATATAATATAAAAATATTGAGAAAATAATCAGATTTTCCACGAAAAAAGTAGGTAAAAGAGCAGAAGAAGTTATATGAAAAGAAGAAACTAGTAAAAATCACAGGAAAAAGTCGGTTAAAGATCAAAAACGTTCACAGTAGTTCAGGAAATGCGGGTTTCAGCGCAGTATATATATATATATATAATATAAAAATATTGAGAAAATAATCAGTTTTTCCACGAAAAAAGTAGGTAAAAGAGCAGAAAAAGTTATATGAAAAGAAGAAACTAGTAAAAATCACAGGAAAAAGTCGGTTAAAGATCAAAATCTTTCATAGTAGTTCAGGAAAGGCGGGTTTCAGCGCAGTATGTATATATATATATATATAATATAAAAATATTGAGAAAATAATCAGATTTTCCATGAAAAAAAAAAGGTAAAAGAGCAGAAAAAGTTATATGAAAAGAAGAAACTAGTAAAAATCACAGGAAAAAGTCGGTTAAAGATCAAAAACTTTTATAGTAGGTCAGGAAATGTGGGTTTCAGCGCAGTATGTATATATATATATATATATATATAATATAAAAATATTGAGAAAATAATCAGATTTTCCATGAAAAAAAAAGGTAAAAGAGCAGAAAAAGTTATATGAAAAGAAGAAACTAGTAAAAATCACAGGAAAAAGTCGGTTAAAGATCAAAAACTTTCATAGTAGTTCAGGAAATGCGGGTTTCAGCGCAGTATATATATAAAAATAGCAGTATAATATAAAAATATTGAGAAAATAATCAGATTTTCCATGAAAAAAATAGGTAAAAGAGCAGAAAAAGTTATATGAAAAGAAGAAACTAGTAAAAATCACAGGAAAAGGTCGGTTAAAGATCAAAAACTTTCATAGTAGGTCAGGAAATGCGGGTTTTAGCGCAGTATGTATATATATATATAATATAAAAATATTGAGAAAATAATCAGATTTTCCATGAAAAAAGTAGGTAAAAGAGCAGAAAAAGTTATATGAAAAGAAGAAACTAGTAAAAATCACAGGAAAAAGTCGGTTAAAGATCAAAAACGTTCATAGTAGTTCATTAAATGCGCGTTTAAGCGCAGTATATATATAAAAATAGCAGTATAATATAAAAATATTGAGAAAATAATCAGATTTTCCTTGAAAAAAGTAGGTAAAAGAGCAGAAAAAGTTATATGAAAAGAAGAAACTAGTAAAAATCACAGGAAAAAGTCGGTTAAAGATCAAAAACGTTCATAGTAGTTCAGGAAATGCGGGTTTCAGCGCAGTATGTATATATACATATAATATAAAAATATTGAGAAAATAATCAGATTTTCCATGAAAATAGTAGGTAAAAGAGCAAAAAAAGTTATATGAAAAGAAGAAACTAGTAAAAATTACAGGAAAAAGTTGGTTAAAGATCAAAAACTTTCATAGTAGTTCAGGAAATGCGGGTTTCAGCGCAGTATATATATAAAAATAGCAGTATAATATAAAAATATTGAGAAAATAATCAGATTTTCCATGAAAAAAGTAGGTAAAAGAGCAGAAAAAGTTATATGAAAAGAAGAAACTAGTAAAAATCACAGGAAAAAGTCGGTTAAATATCAAAAACTTTCATAGTAGTTCAGGAAATGCGGGTTTCAGCGCAGTATATATATAAGAATAGCAGTATAATATAAAAATATTGAGAAAATAATCAGATTTTCCATGAAAAAAGTAGGTATAAAAGCAGAAAAAGTTATATGAAAAGAAGAAACCAGTAAAAATCACAGGAAAAAGTTGGTTAAAGATCAAAAACTTTCATAGTAGTTTAGGAAATGCGGGTTTCAGCGCAGTATGTATATATATATATATAATATAAAATTATTAAGAAAATAATCAGATTTTCCATGAAAAAAGTAGGTAAAAGGGCAGAAAAAGTTATATGAAAAGAAGAAACTAGTAAAAATCACAGGAAAAAGTCGGTTAAAGATCAAAAACTTTCGTAGTAGTTCAGGAAATGCGGGTTTCAGCGCAGTATATATATAAAAATAGCAGTATAATATAAAAATATTGAGAAACTAATCAGATTTTCCATGAAAAAAGTAGGTAAAAGAGCAGAAAAAGTTATATGAAAAGAAGAAACTAGTAAAAATCACAGGAAAAAGTCGGTTAAAGATCAAAAACTTTCATAGTAGTTCAGGAAATGCGGGTTTCAGCGCAGTATATATATAAAAATATCAGTATAATATAAAAATATTGAAAAAATAATCAGATTTTCCATGAAAAAAGTAGGTAAAAGAGCAGAAAAAGTTATATGAACAGAAGAAACTAGTAAAAATCACAGGAAAAAGTCGGTTAAAGATCAAAAACTTTCATAGTAGTTCAGGAAATGCGGGTTTCAGCGCAGTATGTATATATATATATATAATATAAAAATATTGAGAAAATAATCAGATTTTCCATGAAAAAAGTAGGTAAGAGAGCAGAAAAAGTTATATGAAAAGAAGAAACTAGTAAAAATCACAGAAAAAAGTCGGTTAAAGATCAAAAACTTTCATAGTAGTTCAGGAAATGCGGGTTTCAGCGCAGTATGTATATATATATATATATATAATATAAAAATATTGAGAAAATGATCAGATTTTCCATGAAAAAAGTAGGTAAAAGAGCAGAAAAAGTTATATGAAAAGAAGAAACTAGTAAAAATCACAGGAAAAAGTCGGTTAAAGATCAAAAACTTTCATAGTAGTTCAGGAAATGCGGGTTTCAGCGCAGTATATATATAAAAATAGCAGTATAATATAAAAATATTGAGAAAATAATCAGATTTTCCATGAAAAAAGTAGGTAAAAGAGCAGAAAAAGTTATATGAAAAGAAGAAACTTGTAAAAATCAAAGGAAAAAGTCGGTTAAAGATAAAAAACTTTCATAGTAGTTCAGGAAATGCGGGTTTCAGCGCAGTATATATATATGTATATATATATGTATATATATATATATATATATATATATAATATAAAAATATTGAGAAAATAATCAGATTTTCCATGAAAAAAGTAGGTAAAAGAGCAGAAAAAGTTATATGAAAAGAAGAAACTAGCAAAAATCACAGGAAAAAGAAGGTTAAAGATCAAAAACTTTCATAGTGGTTCAGGAAATGCGGGTTTCAGCGCAGTATGTTTATATATATATATAATATAAAAATATTGAGAAAATAATCAGATTTTCCATGAAAAAAGTAGGTAAAAGAGCAGAAAAAGTTATATGAAAAGAAGAAACTAGTAAAAATCACAGGAAAAAGTCGGTTAAAGATCAAAAACTTTCATAGTAGTTCAAAAAATGCGGGTTTCACCGCAGTATATATATATATATATATAATATAAAAATATTGAGAAAATAATCAGATTTTCCATGAAAAATGTAGGTAAAAGAGCAGAAAAAGTTATATGAAAAGAAGAAACTAGTAAAAATCAGAGGAAAAATTCGGTTAAAGATCAAAGACTTTCATAGTAGTTCAGGAAATGCGGGTTTCAGCGCAGTATATATATAAAAATAGCAGTATAATATAAAAATATTGAGAAAATAATCAGATTTTCCATGCAAATAGTAGGTATAAAAGCAGAAAAAGTTATATGAAAGGAAGAAACTAGTAAAAATCACAGGAAAAAGTCGGTTAAAGATCAAAAACTTTCATAGTAGTTCAGGAAATGCGAGTTTCAGCGCAGTATATATATAAAAATAGCAGTATAATATAAAAATATTGAGAAAATAATCAGATTTTCCAAGAAAAAAGTAGGTAAAAGAGCAGAAAAAGTTATATGAAAAGAAGAAACTAGTAAAAATCACAGGAAAAAGTCGGTTAAAGATCAAAAACTTTCATAGTAGTTCAAAAAATGCGGGTTTCACCGCAGTACATATATATATATATAATATAAAAATATTGAGAAAATAATCAGATTTTCCATGAAAAATGTAGGTAAAAGAGCAGAAAAAGTTATATAAAAAGAAGAAACTAGTAAAAATCACAGGAAAAATTCGGTTAAAGATAAAAGACTTTCATAGTAGTTCAGGAAATGCGGGTTTCAGCGCAGTATATATATAAAAATAGCAGTATAATATAAAAATATTGAGAAAATAATCAGATTTTCCATGAAAAAAGTAGGTTAAAGAGCAGAAAAAGTTATATGAACAGAAGAAACTAGTAAAAATCACAGGAAAAAGTCGGTTAAAGATCAACAACTTTCATAGTAGTTCAGGAAATGCGGGTTTCAGCGCAGTATGTATATATATATATAATATAAAAATATTGAGAAAATAATCAGATTTTCCATGAAAAAAGTAGGTAAAAGAGCAGAAAAAGTTATATGAAAAGAAGAAACTAGTAAAAATCACAGGAAAAAGTCGGTTAAAGATCAAAAACTTTCATAGTAGTTCAGGAAATGCGGGTCTCAGCGCAGTATATATATAAAAATAGCAGTATAATATAAAAATATTGAGAAAATAATTAGATTTTCCATGAAAAAAGTAGGTAAAAGAGCAGAAAAAGTTATATGAAAAGAAGAAACTTGTAAAAATCAAAGGAAAAAGTCGGTTAAAGATAAAAAACTTTCATAGTAGTTCAGGAAATGCGGGTTTCAGCGCAGTATATATATATATATATATATATATATATATATAATATAAAAATATTGAGAAAATAATCAGATTTTCCATGAAAAAAGTAGGTAAAAGAGCAGAAAAAGTTATATGAAAAGAAGAAACTAGCAAAAATCACAGGAAAAAGAAGGTTAAAGATCAAAAACTTTCATAGTGGTTCAGGAAATGCGGGTTTCAGCGCAGTATGTATATATATATATATAATATAAAAATATTGAGAAAATAATCAGATTTTCCATGAAAAAAGTAGGTAAAAGAGCAGAAAAAGTTATATGAAAAGAAGAAACTAGTAAAAATCACAGGAAAAAGTCGGTTAAAGATCAAAAACTTTCATAGTAGTTCAAAAAATGCGGGTTTCACCGCAGTATATATATATATATATAATATAAAAATATTGAGAAAATAATCAGATTTTCCATGAAAAATGTAGGTAAAAGAGCAGAAAAAGTTATATGAAAAGAAGAAACTAGTAAAAATCAGAGGAAAAATTCGGTTAAAGATCAAAGACTTTCATAGTAGTTCAGGAAATGCGGGTTTCAGCGCAGTATATATATAAAAAAAGCAGTATAATATAAAAATATTGAGAAAATAATCAGATTTTCCATGCAAATAGTAGGTATAAAAGCAGAAAAAGTTATATGAAAGGAAGAAACTAGTAAAAATCACAGGAAAAAGTCGGTTAAAGATCAAAAACTTTCATAGTAGTTCAGGAAATGCGGGTTTCAGCGCAGTATATATATAAAAATAGCAGTATAATATAAAAATATTGAGAAAATAATCAGATTTTCCATGAAAAAAGTAGGTAAAAGAGCAGAAAAAGTTATATGAAAAGAAGAAACTAGTAAAAATCACAGGAAAAAGTCGGTTAAAGATCAAAAACTTTCATAGTAGTTCAAAAAATGCGGGTTTCACCGCAGTACATATATATATATATAATATAAAAATATTGAGAAAATAATCAGATTTTCCATGAAAAATGTAGGTAAAAGAGCAGAAAAAGTTATATAAAAAGAAGAAACTAGTAAAAATCACAGGAAAAATTCGGTTAAAGATAAAAGACTTTCATAGTAGTTCAGGAAATGCGGGTTTCAGCGCAGTATATATATAAAAATAGCAGTATAATATAAAAATATCGAGAAAATAATCAGATTTTCCTTGAAAAAAGTAGGTAAAAGAGCAGAAAAAGTTATATGAAAAGAAGAAACTAGTAAAAATCACAGGAAAAAGTCGGTTAAAGATCAAAAACTTTCATAGTAGTTCAGGAAATGCGGGTTTCAGCGAAGTATATATATAAAAATAGCAGTATACTATAAAAATATTGAGAAAATAATCAGATTTTCCATGAAAAAAGTAGGTATAAAAGCAGAAAAAGTTATATGAAAAGAAGAAACTAGTAAAAATCACAGGAAAAAGTTGGTTAAAGATCAAAAACTTTCATAGTAGTTCAGGAAATGCGGGTTTCAGCGCAGTATGTTTATATATATATAATGAAAAAATTATTGAGAAAATAATCAGATTTTCCATGAAAAAAGTAGGTAAAAGAGCAGAAAAAGTTATATGAAAAGAAGAAACTAGTAAAAATAACAGGAAAAAGTCGGTTAAAGATCAAAAACGTTCATAGTAGTTCAGGAAATGCGGGTTTAAGCGCTGTATATATATAAAAATAGCAGTATAATATAAAAATATTGAGAAAATAATCAGATTTTCCATGAAAAAAGTAGGTAAAAGAGCAGAAAAAGTTATATGAAAAGAAGAAACTAGTAAAAATCACAGGAAAAAGTTGGTTAAAGATGAAAAAACTTTCATAGTAGTTCAGGAAATGCGGGTTTAGCGCAGTATATATATAAAAATAGCAGTATAATATAAAAATATTGAGAAAATAATCAGATTTTCCATGAAAAAAGTAGGTAAAAGAGCAGAAAAAGTTATATGAAAAGAAGAAACTAGTAAAAATCACAGGAAAAAGTTGGTTAAAGATGAAAAACTTTCATAGTAGTTCAGGAAATGCGGGTTTAGCGCAGTATATAAAAATAGCAGTATAATATAAAAATATTGAGAAAATAATCAGATTTTCCATGAAAAAAGTAGGTAAAAGAGCAGACAAAGTTATATGAAAAGAAGAAACTAGTAAAAATCACAGGAAAAAGTTGGTTTAAAGATCAAAAACTTTCATAGTAGTTCAGGAAATGCGGGTTTCAGCGCAGTATGTATATATATATATATATAATATAAAAATATTGAGAAAATAATCAGATTTTCCATGAAAAAAGTAGGTAAAAGAGCAAAAAAAGTTATATGAAAAGAAGAAACTAGTAAAAATTACAGGAAAAAGTTGGTTAAAGACCAAAAAACTTTCGTAGTAGTTCAGGAAATGCGGGTTTCAGCGCAGTATATATATATAAAAATAGCAGTATAATATAAAAATATTGAGAAAATAATCAGATTTTCCATGAAAAAAGTAGGTAAAAGAGCAGAAAAAGTTATATGAAAAGAAGAAACTAGTAAAAATCACAGGAAAAGTCGGTTAAAGATCAAAAACTTTCATAGTAGTTCAGGAAATGCGGGTTTCAGTGCAGTATATATATAAAAATAGCAGTATAATATAAAAATATTGAGAAAATAATCAGATTTTCCATGAAAAAAGTAGGTAAAAGAGCAGAAAAAGTTATATGAAAAGAAGAAACTAGTAAAAATCACAGGAAAAAGTCGGTTAAAGATCAAAAACTTTCATAGTAGTTCAGGAAATGCGGGTTTCAGCGCAGTATGTATATATATATAATATAAAATATTGAGAAAATAATCAGATTTTCCATGAAAAAAGTAGGTAAAAGAGCAGAAAAAGTTATATGAAAAGAAGAAACTAGTAAAAATCACAGAAAAAAGTCGGTTAAAGTTCAAAAACTTTCATAGTAGTTCATGAAATGCGGGTTTCAGCGCAGTATGTATATATATATATATAATATAAAAATATTGAGAAAATAATCAGATTTTCCATGAAAAAAGTAGGTAAAAGAGCAGAAAAAGTTATATGAAAAGAAGAAACTAGTAAAAAATCACAGGAAAAAGTCGGTTAAAGATCAAAAACTTTCAGAGTAGTTCAGGAAATGCGGGTTTCAGCGCAGTATATATATAAAAATAGCAGTATAATATAAAAATATTGAGAAAATAATCAGATTTTCCATGAAAAAAGTAGGTATAAAAGCAGAAAAAGTTATATAAAAAGAAGAAACTAGTAAAAATCACAGGAAAAAGTTGGTTAAAGATCAAAAACTTTCATATTAGTTTAGGAAATGCGGGTTTAGCGCTGTATATATATATAAAAATAGCAGTATAATATAAAAATATTGAGAAAATAATCAGATTTTCCATGCAAATAGTAGGTATAAAAGCAGAAAAAGTTATATGAAAGGAAGAAACTAGTAAAAATCACAGGAAAAAGTCGGTTAAAGATCAAAAACTTTCATAGTAGTTCAGGAAATGCGGGTTTCAGCGCAGTATATATATATATATATATATAATATAAAAATATTGAGAAAATAATCAGATTTTCCATGAAAAAAGTAGGTAAAAGAGCAAAAAAAGTTATATGAAAAGAAGAAACTAGTAAAAATCACAGGAAAAAGAAGGTTAAAGATCAAAAACTTTCATAGTAGTTCAGGAAATGCGGGTTTCAGCGCAGTATGTATATATATATACAATATAAAATTATTGAGAGAATAATCAGATTTTCCATGAAAAAAGTAAGTAAAAGAGCAGAAAAAAGTTATATGAAAAGAAGAAACTAGTAAAAATCACAGGAAAAAGTCGGTTAAAGATCAAAAACTTTCATAGTAGTTCAGGAAATGCGGGTTTCAGCGCAGTATATATATATATATATATATATATATATATATATATATAATATAAAAATATTGAGAAAATAATCAGATTTTCCATGAAAAAAGTAGGTAAAAGAGCAGAAAAAGTTATATGAAAAGAAGAAACTAGTAAAAATCACAGGAAAAAGTCGGTTAAAGATCAAAAACTTTCATAGTAGTTCAGGAAATGCGGGTTTCAGCGCAGTATATATATAAAAATAGCAGTATAATATAAAAATATTGAGAAAATAATCAGATTTTCCATGAAAAAAGTAGGTAAAAGAGCAGAAAAAGTTATATGAAAAGAAGAAACTAGTAAAAATCACAGGAAAAAGTCGGTTAAAGATCAAAAACTTTCATAGTAGTTCAAAAAATGCGGGTTTCACCGCAGTACATATATATATATATAATATAAAAATATTGAGAAAATAATCAGATTTTCCATGAAAAATGTAGGTAAAAGAGCAGAAAAAGTTATATAAAAAGAAGAAACTAGTAAAAATCACAGGAAAAATTCGGTTAAAGATAAAAGACTTTCATAGTAGTTCAGGAAATGCGGGTTTCAGCGCAGTATATATATAAAAATAGCAGTATAATATAAAAATATTGAGAAAATAATCAGATTTTCCTTGAAAAAAGTAGGTAAAAGAGCAGAAAAAGTTATATGAAAAGAAGAAACTAGTAAAAATCACAGGAAAAAGTCGGTTAAAGATCAAAAACTTTCATAGTAGTTCAAAAAATGCGGGTTTCACCGCAGTACATATATATATATATATAATATAAAAATATTGAGAAAATAATCAGATTTTCCATGAAAAATGTAGGTAAAAGAGCAGAAAAAGTTATATAAAAAGAAGAAACTAGTAAAAATCACAGGAAAAATTCGGTTAAAGATAAAAGACTTTCATAGTAGTTCAGGAAATGCGGGTTTCAGCGCAGTATATATATAAAAATAGCAGTATAATATAAAAATATTGAGAAAATAATCAGATTTTCCTTGAAAAAAGTAGGTAAAAGAGCAGAAAAAGTTATATGAAAAGAAGAAACTAGTAAAAATCACAGGAAAAAGTCGGTTAAAGATCAAAAACTTTCATAGTAGTTCAGGAAATGCGGGTTTCAGCGCAGTATATATATAAAAATAGCAGTATAATATAAAAATATTGAGAAAATATTCAGATTTTCCATGAAAAAAGTAGGTATAAAAGCAGAAAAAGTTATATGAAAAGAAGAAACTAGTAAAAATCACAGGAAAAAGTTGGTTAAAGATCAAAAACTTTCATAGTAGTTCAGGAAATGCGGGTTTCAGCGCAGTATGTATATATATATATATATATAATATAAAAATATTGAGAAAATAATCAGATTTTCCATGAAAAAAGTAGGTAAAAGAGCAAAAAAAGTTATATGAAAAGAAGAAACTAGTAAAAATTACAGGAAAAAGTTGGTTAAAGATCAAAAACTTTCGTAGTAGTTCAGGAAATGCGGGTTTCAGCGCAGTATATATATATAAAAATAGCAGTATAGTATAAAAATATTGAGAAAATAATCAGATTTTCCATGAAAAAAGTAGGTAAAAGAGCAGAAAAAGTTATATGAAAAGAAGAAACTAGTAAAAATCACAGGAAAAGTCGGTTAAAGATCAAAAACTTTCATAGTAGTTCAGGAAATGCGGGTTTCAGTGCAGTATATATATAAAAATAGCAGTATAATATAAAAATATTGAGAAAATAATCAGATTTTCCATGAAAAAAGTAGGTAAAAGAGCAGAAAAAGTTATATGAAAAGAAGAAACTAGTAAAAATCACAGGAAAAAGTCGGTTAAAGATCAAAAACTTTCATAGTAGTTCAGGAAATGCGGGTTTCAGCGCAGTATGTATATATATATAATATAAAAATATTGAGTAAATAATCAGATTTTCCATGAAAAAAGTAGGTACAAGAGCAGAAAAAGTTATATGAAAAGAAGAAACTAGTAAAAATCACAGAAAAAAGTCGGTTAAAGTTCAAAAACTTTCATAGTAGTTCAAAAAATGCGGGTTTCACCGCAGTACATATATATATATATATATAATATAAAAATATTGAGAAAATAATCAGATTTTCCATGAAAAATGTAGGTAAAAGAGCAGAAAAAGTTATATAAAAAGAAGAAACTAGTAAAAATCACAGGAAAAATTCGGTTAAAGATAAAAGACTTTCATAGTAGTTCAGGAAATGCGGGTTTCAGCGCAGTATATATATAAAAATAGCAGTATAATATAAAAATATTGAGAAAATAATCAGATTTTCCTTGAAAAAAGTAGGTAAAAGAGCAGAAAAAGTTATATGAAAAGAAGAAACTAGTAAAAATCACAGGAAAAAGTCGGTTAAAGATCAAAAACTTTCATAGTAGTTCAGGAAATGCGGGTTTCAGCGCAGTATATATATAAAAATAGCAGTATAATATAAAAATATTGAGAAATAATCAGATTTTCCATGAAAAAAGTAGGTATAAAAGCAGAAAAAGTTATATGAAAAGAAGAAACTAGTAAAAATCACAGGAAAAAGTTGGTTAAAGATCAAAAACTTTCATAGTAGTTCAGGAAATGCGGGTTTCAGCGCAGTATGTATATATATATATATATATAATATAAAAATATTGAGAAAATAATCAGATTTTCCATGAAAAAAGTAGGTAAAAGAGCAAAAAAAGTTATATGAAAAGAAGAAACTAGTAAAAATTACAGGAAAAAGTTGGTTAAAGATCAAAAACTTTCGTAGTAGTTCAGGAAATGCGGGTTTCAGCGCAGTATATATATATAAAAATAGCAGTATAATATAAAAATATTGAGAAAATAATCAGATTTTCCATGAAAAAAGTAGGTAAAAGAGCAGAAAAAGTTATATGAAAAGAAGAAACTAGTAAAAATCACAGGAAAAGTCGGTTAAAGATCAAAAACTTTCATAGTAGTTCAGGAAATGCGGGTTTCAGTGCAGTATATATATAAAAATAGCAGTATAATATAAAAATATTGAGAAAATAATCAGATTTTCCATGAAAAAAGTAGGTAAAAGAGCAGAAAAAGTTATATGAAAAGAAGAAACTAGTAAAAATCACAGGAAAAAGTCGGTTAAAGATCAAAAACTTAAATAGTAGTTCAGGAAATGCGGGTTTCAGCGCAGTATGTATATATATATAATATAAAAATATTGAGAAAATAATCAGATTTTTCATGAAAAAAGTAGGTAAAAGAGCAGAAAAAGTTATATGAAAAGAAGAAACTAGTAAAAATCACAGAAAAAAGTCGGTTAAAGATCAAAAACTTTCATAGTAGTTCATGAAATGCGGGTTTCAGCGCAGTATGTATATCTATATATATAATATAAAAATATTGAGAAAATAATCAGATTTTCCACGAAAAAAAGTAGGTAAAAGAGCAGAAAAAGTTATATGAAAAGAAGAAACTAGTAAAAATCACAGGAAAAAGTCGGTTAAAGATCAAAAACTTTCATAGTAGTTCAGGAAATGCGGGTTTCAGCGCAGTATATATATAAAAATAGCAGTATAATATAAAAATATTGAGAAAATAATCAGATTTTCCATGAAAAAAGTAGGTATAAAAGCAGAAAAAGTTATATGAAAAGAAGAAACTAGTAAAAATCACAGGGAAAAGTTGGTTAAAGATCAAAAACTTTCATAGTAGTTCAGGAAATGCGGGTGTAGCGCTGTATATATATAAAAATAGCAGTATAATATAAAAATATTGAGAAAATAATCAGATTTTCCATGCAAATAGTAGGTATAAAAGCAGAAAAAGTTATATGAAAGGAAGAAATTAGTAAAAATCACAGGAAAAAGTCGGTTAAAGATCAAAAACTTTCATAGTAGTTCAGGAAATGCGGGTTTCAGCGCAGTATATATATATATATATATAATATAAAAAATATTGAGAAAATAATCAGATTTTCCATGAAAAAAGTAGGTAAAAGAGCAGAAAAAGTTATATGAAAAGAAGAAACTAGTAAAAATCACAGGAAAAAGAAGGTTAAAGATCAAAAACTTTCATAGTAGTTCAGGAAATGCGGGTTTCAGCGCAGTATGTATATATATATACAATATAAAATCATTGAGAAAATAATCAGATTTTCCATGAAAAAAGTAGGTAAAAGAGCAGAAAAAGTTATATGAAAAGAAGAAACTAGTAAAAATCACAGGAAAAAGTCGGCTAAAGATCAAAAACGTTCATAGTAGTTCAGGAAATGCGGGTTTCAGCGCAAGTATATATATATATATATATATATATATATAATATAAAAATATTGAGAAAATAATCAGATTTTCCATGAAAAAAGTAGGTAAAAGGGCAGAAAAAGTTATATGAAAAGAAGAAACTAGTAAAAATCACAGGAAAAAGAAGGTTAAAGATCAAAAGCTTTCATAGTAGTTCAGGAAATGCGGGTTTCAGCGCAGTATATATATATATATATATATGTATATAATATAAAAATATTGAGAAAATAATCAGATTTTCCATGAAAAAAGTAGGTAAAAGAGCAGAAAAAGTTATATGAAAAGAAGGAAGTAGTAAAAATCACAGGAAAAAGTCGGTTAAAGATCAAAAACTTTCATAGTAGTTCAGGAAATGCGTGTTTCAGCGCAGTATGTATATATATATATAATATAAAATTATTGAGAAAATAATCAGATTTTCCATGAAAAAAGTAGGTAAAAGAGCAGAAAAAGTTATATGAAAAGAAGAAACTAGTAAAAATCACAGGAAAAAGTCGGTTAAAGATCAAAAACTTTCATAGTAGTTCAGGAAATGCGGGTTTCAGCGCAGTATATATATAAAAATAGCAGTATAATATAAAAATATTGAGAAAATAATCAGATTTTCCATGAAAAAAGTAGGTAAAAGAGCAGAAAAAGTTATATGAAAAAAAAGAAGATAGTAAAAATCACAGGAAAAAGTCGGTTAAAGATCAAAAACGTTCATAGTAGTTCAGGAAATGCGGGTTTAAGCGCAGTATATATATAAAAATAGCAGTATAATATAAAAATATTGAGAAAATAATCAGATTTTCCATGAAAAAAGTAGGTAAAAGAGCAGAAAAAGTTATATGAAAAGAAGAAACTAGTAAAAATCACAGGAAAAAGTTGGTTAAAGATGAAAACTTTCATAGTAGTTCAGGAAATGCGGGTTTAGCGCAGTATATATATATATATATAAAATAAAATTATTGAGAAAATAATCAGATTTTCCATGAAAAAAGTAGGTAGAAGAGCAGAAAAAGTTATATGAAAAGAAGAAACTAGTAAAAATCACAGGAAAAAGAAGGTTAAAGATCAAAAACTTTCATAGTAGTTCAGGAAATGCGGGGTTTCAGCGCAGTATGTATATATATATATAATATAAAAATATTGAGAAAATAATCAGATTTTCCATGAAAAAAGTAGGTAAAAGAGCAGAAAAAGTTATATGAATAGAAGAAACTAGTAAAAATCAAAGGAAAAAGTCGGTTAAATATCAAAAACGTTCATAGTAGTTCAGGAAATGCGGGTTTAAGCGCAGTATATATATAAAAATAGCAGTATAATATAAAAATATTGAGAAAATAATCAGATTTTCCATGAAAAAAGTAGGTAAAAGAGCAGAAAAAGTTATATGAAAAGAAGAAACTAGTAAAAATCACAGGAAAAAGTCTGTTAAAGATCAAAAACTTTCATAGTAATTCAGGAAATGCGGGTTTCAGCACAGTATATATATCTATATATATAATATAAAAATATTGAGAAAATAATCAGATTTTCCATGAAAAAAGTAGGTAAAAGAGCAGAAAAAGTTATATGAAAAGAAGAAACTAGTAAAAATCACAGGAAAAAGTCGGTTAAAGATCAAAAACTTTCATAGTAGTTCAGGAAATGCGGGTTTCAGCGCAGTATGTATATATATATAATATAAAAATATTGAGAAAATAATCAGATTTTCCATGAAAAAAGTAGGTAAAAGAGCAGAAAAAGTTATAATCAGATTTTCCATGAAAAAAGTAGGTAAAAGAGCAGAAAAAGTTATATGAAAAGAAGAAACTAGTAAAAATCACAGGAAAAAGAAGGTTAAAGATCAAAAGCTTTCATAGTAGTTCAGGAAATGCGGGTTCAGCGCAGTATATATATATATATATATATGTATATAATATAAAAAATATTGAGAAAATAATCAGATTTTCCATGAAAAAAGTAGGTAAAAGAGCAGAAAAAGTTATATGAAAAGAAGGAAGTAGTAAAAATCACAGGAAAAAGTCGGTTAAAGATCAAAAACTTTCATAGTAGTTCAGGAAATGCGTGTTTCAGCGCAGTATGTATATATATATATAATATAAAATTATTGAGAAAATAATCAGATTTTCCATGAAAAAAGTAGGTAAAAGAGCAGAAAAAGTTATATGAAAAGAAGAAACTAGTAAAAATCACAGGAAAAAGTCGGTTAAAGATCAAAAACTTTCATAGTAGTTCAGGAAATGCGGGTTTCAGCGCAGTATATATATAAAAATAGCAGTATAATATAAAAATATTGAGAAAATAATCAGATTTTCCATGAAAAAAGTAGGTAAAAGAGCAGAAAAAGTTATATGAAAAGAAGAAAATAGTAAAAATCACAGGAAAAAGTCGGTTAAAGATCAAAAACGTTCATAGTAGTTCAGGAAATGCGGGTTTAAGCGCAGTATATATATAAAAATAGCAGTATAATATAAAAATATTGAGAAAATAATCAGATTTTCCATGAAAAAAGTAGGTAAAGAGCAGAAAAAGTTATATGAAAAGAAGAAACTAGTAAAAATCACAGGAAAAAGTTGGTTAAAGATGAAAAACTTTCATAGTAGTTCAGGAAATGCGGGTTTAGCGCAGTATATATATATATATATATAAAATAAAATTATTGAGAAAATAATCAGATTTTCCATGAAAAAAGTAGGTAGAAGAGCAGAAAAAGTTATATGAAAAGAAGAAACTAGTAAAAATCACAGGAAAAAGAAGGTTAAAGATCAAAAACTTTCATAGTAGTTCAGGAAATGCGGGTTTCAGCGCAGTATGTATATATATATATAATATAAAAATATTGAGAAAATAATCAGATTTTCCATGAAAAAAGTAGGTAAAAGAGCAGAAAAAGTTATATGAATAGAAGAAACTAGTAAAAATCAAAGGAAAAAGTCGGTTAAATATCAAAAACGTTCATAGTAGTTCAGGAAATGCGGGTTTAAGCGCAGTATATATATAAAAATAGCAGTATAATATAAAAATATTGAGAAAATAATCAGATTTTCCATGAAAAAAGTAGGTAAAAGAGCAGAAAAAGTTATATGAAAAGAAGAAACTAGTAAAAATCACAGGAAAAAGTCTGTTAAAGATCAAAAACTTTCATAGTAATTCAGGAAATGCGGGTTTCAGCACAGTATATATATATATATATATAATATAAAAATATTGAGAAAATAATCAGATTTTCCATGAAAAAAGTAGGTAAAAGAGCAGAAAAAGTTATATGAAAAGAAGAAACTAGTAAAAATCACAGGAAAAAGTCGGTTAAAGATCAAAAACTTTCATAGTAGTTCAGGAAATGCGGGTTTCAGCGCAGTATGTATATATATATATAATATAAAAATATTGAGAAAATAATCAGATTTTCCATGAAAAAAGTAGGTAAAAGAGCAGAAAAAGTTATAGTAAAAGAAGAAACTAGTAAAAATCACAGGAAAAAGTCGGTTAAAGATCAAAAACGTTCATAGTAGTTCAGGAAATGCGGGTTTAAGCGCAGTATATATATAAAAATAGCAGTATAATATAAAAATATTGAGAAAATAATCAGATTTTCCATGCAAAAAGTAGGTAAAAGAGCAGAAAAAGTTATATGAAAAGAAGAAACTAGTAAAAATCACAGGAAAAAGTTGGTTAAAGATGAAAAACTTTCATAGTAGTTCAGGAAATGCGGGTTTAGCGCAGTATATATATATATATATTTATATAATATAAGAATATTGAGAAAATAATCAGATTTTCCATGAAAAAAGTAGGTAAAAGAGCAGAAAAAGTTATATGAAAAGAAGAAACTAGTAAAAATCACAGGAAAAAGAAGGTTAAAGATCAAAAACTTTCATAGAAGTTCAGGAAATGCGGGTTTCAGCGCAGTATATATATAAAAATAGCAGTATAATATAAAAATATTGAGAAAATAATCAGATTTTCCTTGAAAAAAGTAGGTAAAAGAGCAGAAAAAGTTATATGAAAAGAAGAAACTAGTAAAAATCACAGGAAAAGTCGGTTAAAGATCAAAAACTTTCATAGTAGTTCAGGAAATGCGGGTTTCAGCGCAGTATGTATATACATATATATATAATATAAAAAATATTGAGAAAATAATCAGATTTTCCATGAAAGAAGTAGGTAAAAGAGCAGAAAAAGTTATATGAAAAGAAGAAACTAGTAAAAATCACAGAAAAAAGTTGGTTAAAGATCAGAAACTTTCATAGTAGTTCAGGAAATGTGGGTTTCAGCGCAGTATATATATAAAAATAGCAGTATAATATAAAAATATTGAGAAAATAATCAGATTTTCCATGAAAAAAGTAGGTAAAAGAGCAGAAAAGTTATATGAAAAGAAGAAACTAGTAAAAATCACAGGAAAAAGTCGGTTAAAGATCAAAAACTTTCATAGTAGTTCAGGAAATGCGGGTTTCAGCGCAGTATAAAAATAGCAGTATAATATAAAAATATTGAGAAAATAATCAGATTTTCCATGAAAAAAGTAGGTATAAAAGCAGAAAAAGTTATATGAAAAGAAGAAACTAGTAAGAATCACAGGAAAAAGTTGGTTAAAGATCAAAAGCTTTCATAGTAGTTCAGGAAATGTGGGTTTCAGCGCAGTATATATATAAAAATAGCAGTATAATATAAAAATCTTGAGAAAATAATCAGATTTTCCATGAAAAATGTAGGTAAAAGAGCAGAAAAAGTTATATGAAAAGAAGAAACTAGTAAAAATCACAGGAAAAAGTCGGTTAAAGATCAAAATTTTTCATAGTAGTTCAGGAAATGCGGGTTTCAGCGCAGTATATATATAAAAATAGCAGTATAATATAAAAATATTGAGAAAATAATCAGATTTTCCATGAAAAAAGTAGGTATAAAAGCAGAAAAAGTTATATGAAAAGAAGAAACTAGTAAAAATCACAGGAAAAAGTTGGTTAAAGATTAAAAACTTTCATAGTGGTTCAGGAAATGCGGGTTTCAGCGCATTATGTATATATATATAATATAAAAATATTGAGAAAATAATCAGATTTTCCATGAAAAAAGTAGGTAAAAGAGCAGAAAAAGTTATATGAAAAGAAGAAACTAGTAAAAATCACAGGAAAAAGTCGGTTAAAGATCAAAAACTTTCATAGTAGTTCAGGAAATGCGGGTTTCAGCGCAGTATGTATATATATATAATATAAAAATATTGAGAAAATAATCAGATTTTCCATGAAAAAAGTAGGTAAAAGAGCAGAAAAAGTTATATGAAAAGAAGAAACTAGTAAAAATCACAGGAAAAAGTCAGTTAAAGATCAAAAACTTTCATAGTAGTTCAGGAAATGCGGGTTTAAGCGCAGTATATATATAAAAATAGCAGTATAATATAAAAATATTGAGAAAATAATCAGATTTTCCATGAAAAAAGTAGGTAAAAGAGCAGAAAAAGTTATATGAAAAGAAGAAACTAGTAAAAATCACAGGAAAAAGAAGGTTAAAGATTAAAAACTTTCATAGTAGTTCAGGAAATGCGGGTTTCAGCGCAGTATGTATATATATATATAATATAAAAATATTGAGAAAATAATCAGATTTTCCATGAAAAAAGTAGGTAAAAGAGCAGAAAAAGTTATATGAAAAGAAGAAACTAGTAAAAATAACAGGAAAAAGAAGGTTAAAGATCAAAAACTTTCATAGTAGTTCAGGAAATGCGGGTTTCAGCGCAGTATATATATAAAAATAGCAGTATAATATAAAAATATTGAGAAAATAATCAGATTTTCCTTGAAAAAAGTAGGTAAAAGAGCAGAAAAAGTTATATGAAAAGAAGAAACTAGTAAAAATCACAGGAAAAGTCGGTTAAAGATCAAAAACTTTCATAGTAGTTCAGGAAATGCGGGTTTCAGCGCAGTATATATATAAAAATAGCAGTATAATATAAAAATATTGAGAAAATAATCAGATTTTCCTTGAAAAAAGTAGGTAAAAGAGCAGAAAAAGTTATATGAAAAGAAGAAACTAGTAAAAATCACAGGAAAAGTCGGTTAAAGATCAAAAACTTTCATAGTAGTTCAGGAAATGCGGGTTTCAGCGCAGTATGTATATATATATATATATAATATAAAAATATTGAGAAAATAATCAGATTTTCCATGAAAGAAGTAGGTAAAAGAGCAGAAAAAGTTATATGAAAAGAAGAAACTAGTAAAAATCACAGGAAAAAGTTGGTTAAAGATCAGAAACTTTCATAGTAGTTCAGGAAATGTGGGTTTCAGCGCAGTATATATATAAAAATAGCAGTATAATATAAAAATATTGAGAAAATAATCAGATTTTCCATGAAAAAAGTAGGTAAAAGAGCAGAAAAAGTTATATGAAAAGAAGAAACTAGTAAAAATCACAGGAAGAAGTCGGTTAAAGATCAAAAACTTTCATAGTAGTTCAGGAAATGCGGGTTTCAGCGCAGTATAAAAATAGCAGTATAATATAAAAATATTAAGAAAATAATCAGATTTTCCATGAAAAAAGTAGGTATAAAAGCAGAAAAAGTTATATGAAAAGAAGAAACTAGTAAGAATCACAGGAAAAAGTTGGTTAAAGATCAAAAGCTTTCATAGTAGTTCAGGAAATGTGGGTTTCAGCGCAGTATATATATAAAAATAGCAGTATAATATAAACATCTTGAGAAAATAATCAGATTTTGAAAAGTTGGTTAAAGATCAAAAACTTTCATAGTAGTTCAGGAAATGCGGGTTTCAGCGCAGTATATATATATATATATAATATAAAAATATTGGGGGCATGGGCTTATGTACACAGGGCAAAGTTGCTGATTGCACCCAACCTGGTAGGATGCCAGCGCGATCCCTGCTTGTCCATAAGTCAAGTTGACATACAGCCTCCTAGTGGCGCCCCCGGATAGCCATCACAACAACCGTTGTGTGGTGAACCAATGTATGCAGCGATCCCCCTCTGCCCGAGGGTCAAATAATGGGCCTGGCCTACCAGTTGTAGGTTGTGCGTGAGGTTGACTCCCTTACCACACAAAAAACCTACGGTTACGAACCGATAACAGGCCTCGGATATGGACGGATTCAAAGTTGACGACCCCAGCAAACGATCAAAGGACAATGATTTTCGGTTCTGCACGTGGAATGTGAGGTCCCTGAACAGACCACGTGCAGCCGATGAACTCGCGGAGGCCCTGGACTGCTACAAAGCAGACGTCACCGCCATCCAGGAGATGCGATGGGATGGGCCGGGCAAAAGGAAGATGAGAAACTGCGACATCTACTACGGTGATTGCTACAAAGAGGGAAGGCAGCGCTTATTTGGATGCGGATTCGTTGTTCGAGGCAGACTTAGGCAAAAAGTCTTAAGCTTTGATTATATCAGCGAGCGCCTCATAACAATCCGCATCAAGGCTAAATTCGGGAACATCAGCCTGATCTGCGCACACGCCCCGACGGAGGAGAAGGATGACGATATCAAGGATGACTTCTATGATCTCCTAGAAAGAACATACGATCGATGCCCCAGCTATGACACCAAGATCGTTCTAGGAGATTTCAACGCACAGCTGGGCAAGGAAGAAATCTTTGCTAGAGTCATCGGAAAACACAGCCTGCACGACAACACATCCGGAAACGGACTCAGGCTGGTAGATTTCGTCTCGGGGCGTAACCTCTCTGTGATGAGCACGCGGTTCCCACACCTCAACATCCATAAGGGGACCTGGCGGTCTCCTGATCAATCAACCGTCAACCAGATTGATCACGTTGCGATCGACGTCAGACACTCCTCCAATATTCTCGATGTCCGCACGTTCCGAGGAGCCAACATCGACTGGGACCATTTCCTTGTTGTAGCCAAGGTAAGGATGAGGATATCGAGAGAAGTACGGAGTGGAGAAAGAACACTACGGTTTGACGTAGGAAAGCTACAATCGCAATCGACCGCTAGGAACTTTGCCGACCGAGTCTCCCTGAAACTCTCTGAAAGTTCGACGCTGCCTGCACTTTCAATAGAAGAAGAATGGAAACGTTGTCAAAAAGCCATCAAAGAAGCTGCCACTGATGTGCTGGGTTTCACGACACCACCCAGAAGGAACCCATGGTTTGACGACGAGTGCAGGCAGGTACATGCAGCCAAGCAGGAGGCCTACAAGGCAACGCTGCATCGAACAACGAGAGCTGTTCGTGAGCTCTACGAACAGAAGAGAAGGGAAGAGCACCGGCTTCTCAGAAGAAAAAAGAAAGAGCATGAGAAGCGCGCGGTCGTGGAGATGGAGAAGTGTTACGACAGGAAGGAGGTCCGAAAGTTTTACCAAAAGGTAAAACAAGTATCAGGAAGATATAGACCTCGGACCGAAGCCTGCAGGGACGAAAATGGACAACTAGTAGTAGAATCGCAGTCGATGCTGAGAATTTGGAAAAATCATTTCTGTAGACTGTTGAACGGCGATGACGACACAAATTCCGCTGTCAGGCAGAATGTTTCACTCAATTTGGACGATGATGAACACGAATTCCGTCCCCCCGACTTAGACGAAGTCAAGAAAGCGATTTCTTGACTGAAGTCGAACAAAGCTGCTGGAGCGGACGGATTGTCCGCGGAACTGTTTAAGGCAGCTGGAGATGACCTGGTTGGGCGCATGCACCAGCTCATCTGTAAGATATGGTCGGAGGAAAGCATGCCCGATGAGTGGAATCTCAGCGTCGTTTGTCCGGTCCACAAGAAAGGAGACCCCTTTGACTGCGCCAACTATAGAGGGATCAGCCTCCTTAACATCGCTTATAAAATACTCTCTGCCGTTCTGTGTGAACGCCTGAAACCCTTTGTCAACAACCTGATAGGTCCTTATCAGTGCGGTTTCAGGCCAGGAAAGTCCACTATCGATCAAATTTTCACATTACGGCAGATCCTGGAAAAGACTCAAGAGATGCAGATCGACACCCACCACCTATTTGTCGATTTCAAGGCCGCATATGACAGCGTGCATAGAGACGAGCTATACAGCGCCATGTCTAGTTTTGACATTCCTGCCAAACTCGTCAGGTTGTGCAGGATGACGATGGAGAACTCTCGCTGCTCCATCAAGGTCGGTAACGAACTCACCGAGACCTTCAATGTCAAAAAAGGTTTTAGGCAAGGCGACACGCTGTCATGTGACTTCTTTAACATCATACTTGAGAAGATCGTGCGAAGCTCAAACGTCAACACCAGAGGCACGATCTTCCAAAAGTCCGTTCAACTGCTTGCTTACGCGGACGACATTGACGTGATTGGACGAACACAGCGAGCCGTCAATGAGGCGTTTGCTAGTATTGAAGCGGAAGCGGCTAAAATGGGTCTAGCGGTAAACCAGGGCAAAACAAAGTACATGCTGTCATCACGGAAGGACGCACAACATCGACGTCTCGGACAGAGCGTCATATTGGGCAGCAGAATCTTTGAGGTAGTCAAGAACTTCGTCTATCTAGGCTCCGGAGTAAATAGGGACAACAACACCAGTACCGAGATCAAGCGCAGAATTACTCTTGCCAATCGCTGTTTCTTTGGGCTCAAGAGGCAATTGAGTAACAGAGCCATCTCTCGAAACACCAAATTGAGCTTGTATAAAACCCTGATCATCCCAGTCCTGCTCTATGGCGCAGAGACATGGACGCTATTGAAAGCGGATGAAGAAGCTCTTGGTTGTTTTGAGAGAAAAGTTCTGCGTACGATCTTTGGTCCTGTTTGCGTTGATGGCGTTTGGAGGAGAAGGTTCAACCACGAACTATACGGGCTGTACAGCGGCATGCACCTAGTTAAGCGTCTTCGGATCCAACGCTTAAGATGGCTAGGTCATGTAGAGCGGATGGACACCACAGCTCCGGCCCGAAGAGTCTTCGAGACCGAGCCATTGGGACAGCGCAACAGAGGACGTCCTCGCACTAGATGGCGCACGCAAGTTGAAAAGGACCTCAACCAACTTGGTGTGCGCAACTGGAGGCAGCTGGCGAAAGATCGTGCTGGCTGGAGAGGCATGTTAGTTGAGGCCCAGGTCCACCCCGGACTGTAGCGCCAATCAAGAAGAAGAAGAATATAAAAATATTGAGAAAATAATCAGATTTTCCATGAAAAAAGTATGTAAAAGAGCAGAAAAAGTTATATGAAAAGAAGAAACTAGTAAAAATCACAGGAAAAAGTCGGTTAAAGATCAAAAACTTTCATAGTAGTTCAGGAAATGCGGGTTTAAGCGCAGTATATACATAAAAATAGCAGTACAATATAAAAATATTGAGAAAATAATCAGATTTTCCATGAAAAAAGTAGGTAAAAGAGCAGAAAAAGTTGTATGAAAAGAAGAAACTAGTACAAATCACAGGAAAAAGTTGGTTAAAGATGAAAAACTTTCATAGTAGTTCAGGAAATGCGGGCTTAGCGCAGTATATATATATATATTTATATAATATAATAATATTGAGAAAATAATCAGATTTTCCATGAAAAAAGTAGGTAAAAGAGCAGAAAAAGTTATATGAAAAGAAGAAACTAGTAAAAATCACAGGAAAAAGTCGGTTAAAGATCAAAAACTTTCATAGTAGTTCAGGAAATGCGGGTTTCAGCGCAGTATAAAAATAGCAGTATAATATAAAAATATTGAGAAAATAATCAGATTTTCCATGAAAAAAGTAGGTATAAAAGCAGAAAAAGTTATATGAAAAGAAGAAACTAGTAAAAATCACAGGAAAAAGTTGGTTAAAGATCAAAAACTTTCATAGTAGTTCAGGAAATGCGGGTTTCAGCGCAGTATATATATATATATATAATATAAAAATATTGAGAAAATAATCAGATTTTCCATGAAAAAAGTAGGTAAAAGAGCAGAAAAAGTCGGTTAAAGATCAAAAACTTTCATAGTAGTTCAGGAAATGCGGGTTTCAGCGCAGTATATATATAAAAATAGCAGTATAATATAAAAATATTGAGAAAATAATCAGATTTTCCATGAAAAAAGTAGGTAAAAGAGCAGAAAAAGTTATATGAAAAGAAGAAACTAGTAAAAATCACAGGAAAAAGTCGGTTAAAGTTCAAAAACTTTCATAGTAGTTCAGGAAATGCGGGTTTCAGCGCAGTATGTATATATATATATAATATAAAAATATTGAGAAAATAATCAGATTTTCCATGAAAAAAGTAGGTAAAAGAGCAGAAAAAGTTATATGAAAAGAAGAAACTAGTAAAAATCACAGAAAAAAGTCGGTTAAAGATCAAAAACTTTCATAGTAGTTCAGGAAATGCGGGTTTCAGCGCAGTATGTATATATATATATATAATATAAAAATATTGAGAAAATAATCAGATTTTCCATGAAAAAAGTAGGTAAAAGAGCAGAAAAAGTTATATGAAAAGGAGAAACTAGTAAAAATCACAGGAAAAAGTCGGTTAAAGATCAAAAACTTTCATAGTAGTTCAGGAAATGCGGGTTTCAGCGCAGTATATATATAAAAATAGCTGTATAATATAAAAATATTGAGAAAATAATCAGATTTTCTATGAAAAATGTAGGTAAAAGAGCAGAAAAAGTTATATGAAAAGAAGAAACTAGTAAAAATCACAGGAAAAATTCGGTTAAAGATCAAAGACTTTCATAGTAGTTCAGGAAATGCGGGTTTCAGCGCAGTATATATATAAAAATAGCAGTATAATATAAAAATATTGAGAAAATAATCAGATTTTCCTTGAAAAAAGTAGGTAAAAGAGCAGAAAAAGTTATATGAAAAGAAGAAACTAGTAAAAATCACAGGAAAAAGTCGGTTAAAGATCAAAAACTTTCATAGTAGTTCAGGAAATGCGGGTTTCAGCGCAGAATGTATATATATATATATAATATAAAAATATTGAGAAAATAATCAGATTTTCCATGAAAAATGTAGGTAAAAGAGCAGAAAAGGTATATGAAAAGAAGAAACTAGTAAAAATCACAGGAAAAAGTTGGTAAAAGATCAAAAACTTTCACAGTAGTTCAGGAAATGTGGGTTTCAGCGCAGTATATATATATAAAAATAGCAGTATAATATAAAAATATTGAGAAAATAATCAGATTTTCCATGAAAAAAGTAGGTAAAAGAGCAGAAAAAGTTATATGAAAAGAAGAAACTAGTAAAAATCACAGGAAAAAGTCGGTTAAAGATCAAAAACTTTCATAGTAGTTCAGGAAATGCGGGTTTCAGCGCAGTATATATATAAAAATAGCAGTATGATATAAAAATATTGAGAAAATAATCAGGTTTTCCATGAAATACCTACTTTTTTCATGGAAAATCTGATTATTAAAAATTAAAAGCAGAAAAAGTTATATGAAAAGAAGAAACTAGTAAAAATCACAGGAAAAAAGTTGGTTAAAGATCAAAAGCTTTCATAGTAGTTCAGGAAATGTGGGTTTCAGCGCAGTATATAAATAAAAATAGCAGTATAATATAAAAATATTGAGAAAATAATCAGATTTTCCATGAAAAAAGTAGGTAAAAGAGCAGAAAAAGTTATATGAAAAGAAGAAACTAGTAAAAATCACAGGAAAAAGAAGGTTAAAGATCAAAAACTTTCATAGTAGTTCAGGAAATGCGGGTTTCAGCGCAGTATGTATATATATATATAATATAAAAATATTGAGAAAATAATCAGATTTTCCATGAAAAAAGTAGGTATAAAAGCAGAAAAAGTTATATGAAAAGAAGAAACTAGTAAAAATCACAGGAAAAAGTTGGTTAAAGATCAAAAACTTTCATAGTTGTTCAGGAAATGCGGGTTTCAGCGCAGTATATATATAAAAATAGCAGTATAATATAAAAATATTGAGAAAATAATCAGATTTTCCTTGAAAAAAGTAGGTAAGAGAGCAGAAAAAGTTATATGAAAAGAAGAAACTAGTAAAAATCACAGGAAAAAGTCGGTTAAAGTTCAAAAACTTTCATAGTAGTTCAGGAAATGCGGGTTTCAGCGCAGTATGTATATATATATAATATAAAAATATTGAGAAAATAATCAGATTTTCCATGAAAAAAGTAGGTAAAAGAGCAGAAAAAGTTATATGAAAAGAAGAAACTAGTAAAAATCACAGAAAAAAGTCGGTTAAAGATCAAAAACTTTCATAGTAGTTCAGGAAATGCGGGTTTCAGCGCAGTATGTATATATATATATAATATAAAAATATTGAGAAAATAATCAGATTTTCCATGAAAAAAGTAGGTAAAAGAGCAGAAAAAGTTATATGAAAAGGAGAAACTAGTAAAAATCACAGGAAAAAGTCGGTTAAAGATCAAAAACTTTCATAGTAGTTCAGGAAATGCGGGTTTCAGCGCAGTATATATATAAAAATAGCTGTATAATATAAAAATATTGAGAAAATAATCAGATTTTCTATGAAAAATGTAGGTAAAAGAGCAGAAAAAGTTATATGAAAAGAAGAAACTAGTAAAAATCACAGGAAAAATTCGGTTAAAGATCAAAGACTTTCATAGTAGTTCAGGAAATGCGGGTTTCAGCGCAGTATATATATAAAAATAGCAGTATAATATAAAAATATTGAGAAAATAATCAGATTTTCCTTGAAAAAAGTAGGTAAAAGAGCAGAAAAAGTTATATGAAAAGAAGAAACTAGTAAAAATCACAGGAAAAAGTCGGTTTAAAGATCAAAAACTTTCATAGTAGTTCAGGAAATGCGGGTTTCAGCGCATTATGCATATATATATATATAATATAAAAATATTGAGAAAATAATCAGATTTTCCATGAAAAAAGTAGGTAAAAGAGCAGAAAAGGTATATGAAAAGAAGAAACTAGTAAAAATCACAGGAAAAAGTTGGTAAAAGATCAAAAACTTTCATAGTAGTTCAGGAAATGTGGGTTTCAGCGCAGTATATAAATAAAAATAGCAGTATAATATAAAAAATATTGAGAAAATAATCAGATTTTCCATGAAAAAAGTAGGTAAAAGAGCAGAAAAAGTTATATGAAAAGAAGAAACTAGTAAAAATCACAGGAAAAAGAAGGTTAAAGATCAAAAACTTTCATAGTAGTTCAGGAAATGCGGGTTTCAGCGCAGTATGTATATATATATATAATATAAAAATATTGAGAAAATAATCAGATTTTCCATGAAAAAAGTAGGTATAAAAGCAGAAAAAGTTATATGAAAAGAAGAAACTAGTAAAAATCACAGGAAAAAGTTGGTTAAAGATCAAAAACTTTCATAGTTGTTCAGGAAATGCGGGTTTCAGCGCAGTATATATATAAAAATAGCAGTATAATATAAAAATATTGAGAAAATAATCAGATTTTCCTTGAAAAAAGTAGGTAAGAGAGCAGAAAAAGTTATATGAAAAGAAGAAACTAGTCAAAATCACAGGAAAAAGTCGGTTAAAGATCAAAAACTTTCATAGTAGTTCAGGAAATGCGGGTTTCAGCGCAGTATGTATATATATATAATATAAAAATATTGAGAAAATAATCAGATTTTCCATGAAAAAAGTAGGTAAGAGAGCAGAAAAAGAGTATATGAAAAGAAGAAACTAGTAAAAATCACAGGAAAAAGTCGGTTAAAGATCAAAAACTTTCATAGTAGTTCAGGAAATGTGGGTTTCAGCGCAGTATATATATAAAAATAGCAGTATAATATAAAAATATTGAGAAAATAATCAGATTTTCCATAAAAAAAGGGGGTAAAAGAGCAGAAAAAGTTATATGAAAAGAAGAAACTAGTAAAAATCACAGGAAAAAGTCGGTTAAAGATCAAAAACTTTCATAGTAGTTCAGGAAATGCGGGTTTCAGCGCAGTATATATATAAAAATAGCAGTATAATATAAAAATATTGAGAAAATAATCAGATTTTCCATGAAAAAAGTAGGTATAAAAGCAGAAAAAGTTATATGAAAAGAAGAAACTAGTAAAAATCACAGGAAAAAGTTGGTTAAAGATCAAAAACTTTCATAGTAGTTCAGGAAATGTGGGTTTCAGCGCAGTATATATATAAAAATAGCAGTATAATATAAAAATATTGAGAAAATAATCAGATTTTCCATGAAAAAAGTAGGTAAGAGAGCAGAAAAAGTTATATGAAAAGAAGAAACTAGTAAAAATCACAGGAAAAAGTCGGTTAAAGATCAAAAACTTTCATAGTAGTTCAGGAAATGCGGGTTTCAGCGCAGTATGTATATATATATATAATATAAAAATATTGAGAAAATAATCAGATTTTCCATGAAAAAAGTAGGTAAGAGAGCAGAAAAAGAGTATATGAAAAGAAGAAACTAGTAAAAATCACAGGAAAAAGTCGGTTAAAGATCAAAAACTTTCATAGTAGTTCAGGAAATGCGGGTTTCAGCGCAGTATATATATAAAAATAGCAGTATAATATAAAAACATTGAGAAAATAATCAGATTTTCCATGAAAAAAGTAGGTAAAAGAGCAGAAAAAGTTATATGAAAAGAAGAAACTAGTAAAAATCACAGAAAAAAGTCGGTTAAAGATCAAAAACTTTCATAGTAGTTCAGGAAATGCGGGTTTCAGCGCAGTATGTATATATATATACATAATATAAAAATATTGAGAAAATAATCAGATTTTCCATGAAAAAAGTAGGTAAAAGAGCAGAAAAAGTTATATGAAAAGAAGAAACTAGTAAAAATCACAGGAAAAAGTCGGTTAAAGATCAAAAACTTTCATAGTACTTCAGGAAATGCGGGTTTCAGCGCAGTATATATATAAAAATAGCAGTATAATATAAAAATATTGAGAAAATAATCAGATATTCCATGAAAAAAGTAGGTATAAAAGCAGAAAAAGTTATATGAAAAGAAGAAACTAGTAAAAATCACAGAAAAAAGTCGGTTAAAGATCAAAAACTTTCATAGTAGTTCAGGAAATGCGGGTTTCAGCGCAGTATGTATATATATATACATAATATAAAAATATTGAGAAAATAATCAGATTTTCCATGAAAAAAGTAGGTAAAAGAGCAGAAAAAGTTATATGAAAAGAAGAAACTAGTAAAAATCACAGGAAAAAGTCGGTTAAAGATCAAAAACTTTCATAGTAGTTCAGGAAATGCGGGTTTCAGCGCAGTATATATATAAAAATAGCAGTATAATATAAAAATATTGAGAAAATAATCAGATATTCCATGAAAAAAGTAGGTATGAAAGCAGAAAAAGTTATATGAAAAGAAGAAACTAGTAAAAATCACAGGAAAAAGTTGGTTAAAGATCAAAAACTTTCATAGTAGTTCAGGAAATGCGGGTTTCAGCGCAGTATGTATATATATATATATAATATAAAAATATTGAGAAAATAATCAGATTTTCCATGAAAAAAGTAGGTAAAAGAGCAGGAAAAGTTATATGAAAAGAAGAAACTAGTAAAAATCACAGGAAAAAGTCGGTTAAAGATCAAAAACTTTCATAGTAGTTCAGGA
Source organism: Eristalis arbustorum (assembly GCA_916610145.1). Taxonomy (NCBI): domain Eukaryota; kingdom Metazoa; phylum Arthropoda; class Insecta; order Diptera; family Syrphidae; genus Eristalis; species Eristalis arbustorum. The sequence goes on along the minus strand of CAKAIZ010000341.1, from coordinate 52,614 downwards.
AATGCGGGTTTCAGCGCAGTATATATATAAAAATAGCAGTATAATATAAAAATATTGAGAAAATAATCAGATATTCCATGAAAAAAGTAGGTATAAAAGCAGAAAAAGTTATATGAAAAGAAGAAACTAGTAAAAATCACAGGAAAAAGTTGGTTAATGATAAAAAACTTTCATAGTAGTTCAGGAAATGCGGTTTAGCGCAGTATATATATATATATATATATATATATATATATATATATATATATTTTCCATGAATAAAGTAGGTAAAAGAGCAGAAAAAGTTATATGAAAAGAAGAAACTAGTAAAAATCACAGGAAAAAGAAGGTTAAAGATCAAAAACGTTCATAGTAGTTCAGGAAATGCGGGTTTAAGCGCAGTATATATATAAAAATAGCAGTATAATATAAAAATATTGAGAAAATAATCAGATTTTCCATGAAAAAAGTAGGTAAAAGAGCAGAAAAAGTTATATGAAAAGAAGAAACTAGTAAAAAATCACAAGAAAAAGTCGGTTAAAGATCAAAAACTTTCATAGTAGTTCAGGAAATGCGGGTTTCAGCGCAGTATATATATATATATATATATAATATAAAAATATTGAGAAAATAATCAGATTTTCCATGAAAAAAGTATGTAAAAGAGCAGAACAAATTATATGAAAAGAAGAAACTAGTAAAAATCACAGGAAATGTAGGTTAAAGATCAAAAACTTTCATAGTAGTTCAGGAAATGCGGGTTTAAGCGCAGTATATATATAAAAATAGCAGTATAATATAAAAATATTGAGAAAATAATCAGATTTTCCATGAAAAAAGTAGGTAAAAGAGCAGAAAAAGTTATATGAAAAGAAGAAACTAGTACAAATCACAGGAAAAAGTTGGTTAAAGATGAAAAACTTTCATAGTAGTTCAGGAAATGCGGGCTTAGCGCAGTATATATATATATTTATATAATATAAGAATATTGAGAAAATAATCAGATTTTCCATGAAAAAAGTAGGTAAAAGAGCAGAAAAAAGTTATATGAAAAGAAGAAACTAGTAAAAATCACAGGAAAAAGTCGGTTAAAGATCAAAAACTTTCATAGTAGTTCAGGAAATGCGGGTTTCAGCGCAGTATATATATAAAAATAGCAGTATAATATAAAAATATTGAGAAAATAATCAGATTTTCCATGAAAAAAGTAGGTATAAAAGCAGAAAAAGTTATATGAAAAGAAGAAACTAGTAAAAGTCACAGGAAAAAGTTGGTTAGAGATAAAAAACTTTCATAGTAGCTCAGGAAATGCGGGTTTCAGCGCAGTACATATATATATATAATATAAAAATATTGAGAAAATAATTAGATTTTCCATGAAAAAAGTAGGTAAAAGAGCAGAAAAAGTTATATGAAAAGAAGAAACTAGTAAAAATCACAGGAAAAAGAAGGTTAAAGATCAAAAACTTTCATAGTAGTTCAGGAAATGCGGGTTTCAGCGCAGTATGTATATATATATAATATAAAAATATTGAGAAAATAATCAGATTTTCCATGAAAAAAGTAGGTATAAAAGCAGAAAAAGTTATATGAAAAGAAGAAACTAGTAAAAATCACAGGAAAAAGTTGGTTAAAGATCAAAAACTTTCATAGTAGTTCAGGAAATGCGGGTTTTAGCGCAGTATATATATATATATATATATAATATAAAAAATATTGAGAAAATAATCAGATTTTCCATGAAAAAAGTAGGTAGAAGAGCAGAAAAAGTTATATGAAAAGAAGAAACTAGTAAAAATCACAGGAAAAAGTCGGTTAAAGATCAAAAACTTTCATAGTAGTTCAGGAAATGCGGGTTTTCAGCGTAGTATATATATAAAAATAGCAGTATAATATAAAAATATTGAGAAAATAATCAGATTTTCCATGAAAAAAGTAGGTAAAAGAGCAGAAAAAGTTATATGAAAAGAAGAAACTAGTAAAAATCACAGGAAAAAGTCGGTTAAAGATCAAAGACTTTCATAGTAGTTCAGGAAATGCGGGTTTCAGCGTAGTATATATATAAAAATAGCAGTATAATATAAAAATATTGAGAAAATAATCAGATTTTCCATGAAAAAAGTAAGTAAAAGAGCAGAAAAAGTTATATGAAAAGAAGAAACTAGTAAAAATCACAGGAAAAAGTCGGTTAAAGATCAAAGACTTTCATAGTAGTTCAGGAAATGCGGGTTTCAGCGCAGTATATATATATCAAAATAGCAGTATAATATAAAAATATTGAGAAAATAATCAGATTTTCCTTGAAAAAAGTAGGTAAAAGAGCAGACAAAGTTATATGAAAAGAAGAAACTAGTAAAAATCACAGGAAAAAGTCGGTTAAAGATCAAAAACTTTCATAGTAGTTCAGGAAAGGCGGGTTTCAGCGCAGTATGTATATATATATATAATATAAAAATATTGAGAAAATAATCAGATTTTCCATGAAAAAAGTAGGTAAAAGAGCAGAAAAAGTTATATGAAAAGAAGAAACTAGTAAAAA